>MU968403.1:4315220-4511914 GCA_034641835.2 Pinus albicaulis | reverse complement strand
CCCCAATAGTGCAAGTAGAAGACACTGAAGGTGATGGAAGGAAACTGAAGAAAGGTAAGTTTGTCAAGAAATTGGATTTTTCAGGAGAGGATGATAGCTTCATATTTCAGTCAAGAAATCCAATGATCAGGTCACATATAGCAAAGAAGGCCATAGAAAAAAAAAGAGCAGAAAAATTTAGTGAAGGTATGCAGCCATAAAATATCATATATTTATCCCCAACAGCAGAGGAAGTTGTCACTATGCAGAGAAATGGAAAGGATAAGGTGGTTGGAAAATCAGAAAGATAACTCCTCACAGAACAACTAACACAGGCAAAGGAAGAAATACTTGAGTTTAAGTTGGAAGTAGAGAAGCAAAATTTTGAAAAGGCTGAGTTTGATCAAATGAGGAAAAAATGTGACAGTCAACTCTCAAATGTTTCAGAATCCATGAGTAATGCTAAAACACTACTGAAAAGGACAAAGCCTCTAAGACTTATGGCCAAACATACTAGGAGGATGAATTTGTACCTGCAAGCTGAAAATAGATCATTAGAAAATCAAGTGGAAGACCTTGAGGAACAAGTGGACATGATTCAACATGAGCTAGAGAAGAGAGGACTGAAAATGAAAGTGATTGAAGAACTTGAAGGTCAACATTTAGTTAACGAAGATGAAACTCCCAAAGACTTAAGAGTTGAACTGAGATATTTTTGTTAAGGTTTATAGCTTTCAAGTGACATAAGTTTGGCTCAGAAGATCAAATTTTGAAGAAAATTACAAAATCTGCAAATTTTTCCTTATTAGGCAGTTTCGTAGCAAGCTCTAGGGTTGAGGGTCGAAATTCGCTACAAAATTTCTGAAGAGTGTTTTTTTATCTCTAAAAATAGTTTTATGAAGGTCCAAGGAGGGAGGTTGATGGTATTTACCTATTTTGACCTAAAAAATATTATTTGGCTAGTAGAGGTGGCAGAAGGAATGGATAAAGGAAAAAAATAACCTCACTACTAAACTACACTACGAAACTACCTAAGATGCTTTGTTTTGTAGCGAGGTGTTTTTAAATAGTTTTTTGAAGGTTTGAAAGTGTTTTGAAGCTCATCCAACCATGTGGAGGTATTAAAGGATATCAGTGAAACATTCTAATATATATTTGGCCTTCGAAAAAGTTGTATTCTTCACCAACTCAGCAAAGGATAGTCAGCAAATGTCATGTCATCATTTCCTTAAAAATAGGATGACTGTTTTTTAGTTCAGTGAGGGCATTTATTCTTTGATGATGGATAGTGTCATTTGAGCACCTAACTACTTTTGATGTAATTATGAACTCCTTTAGTTACTATTTGTAATAAATATAATTAGAGTCCTATTAGGAGGATAACTCTTAAATGGATAGGTGTCCTTTTATGTTCGAGAAATAGAGTCTCAGTTATGATTAGCTGTCAAAGTGAAGGGTCGATGATCCAGAATCCTATGTAATGTAAAATAAGTCTATTATAAACAAAATATTGAATATCAAAGGGTTGGAGAATATTGTACTAAACTGCTACTCTGTAAAAAATTTCAGTTTCAGTAATATACAGTGATATTTTGTTTCTTTACCTGAGATTCGAAGGAGGTGTTCAATGTGTTGTATGTTCTATATCTTTGATGTTTAAATATCTACGGTTATTTTTATTTCTAATTACTCAAAACTCATGGTAACATGCTCTGACTTCCTTTAGAGGTTAAATTGTTGTTTCCTTCCTGTGTTCTTTGTGTGTACCATCTTTTCATTGAAACCTCAGTTTGCCTTAATTTCCATAAAAAGAATTGTTTTCATTGAGTTTACTGTTTTTGACCCCATAGCCCAATGGTAGAAATTCCTTACATTTTCAACCTACAATCAATCACAATCAAGTTAAATTCATAGAGTTAGCCATCTAATAGAATTTCCATTGAAAATCCTAAGTTACCTTGAGAGAGCCCTCCCAAACTGAAGAGGCAAATATTCAGTCAAAAGTGGTTTGAAAGAGTTACATTAAGTTGATTGATGAGCAACTTATCAGAATCAATTTAGTGATAACATCAATCACCATAGTTATGAATGCAATGTATATCCCTATTATCACAGTCATTTTAGTGATGTGATTCTCCATAGTCATGCATGTGATACCAAATTATAGTCAAACAAAGCCAATGATCCAATATCATGTCACTATGATATGGTAATGTTATAGCATCATTTTTCACCCTCAGCTGATTCATGATTGTCTTTATGGCTTTGGGCACCCATTCCTACAGACTTGAACAAATTCACTAAAAAAAAGTGTTAAAATTGCGATACGCGGGTATGCCCAGACTTTTCCGCGTGTATACGCGAGTCCACATGTACTTTTCCGTGTATGCCATTAAAACCATTAAAATATATATAAATTCCCTATTTTCGGACTGGGTTGATGGTTACTCCAGTAGTTCAACCACCCCAGTACGTGGCCAACTATTTCCAACTGACTAAAACTACTTTGAGGGAGTATAAAAGCCCCTCATGTGTATGGCCTAAGGGAGAGAGAAATTTTATAGACATTATACTCTGTTGGAATCCCAGTTCAAGTCTGATTCCCCGTGCCTCCTGCACTTTCCAAGATTTATATAGGAAACCCTTGTTTCGTGTAGATGTTCATCCATTTATATGCCATATCAAGTGCACAAGTCTTGAAAGTTTCTTAGTGAGGCAAGGGCGGGACGAATCCGGACGATGGTCTGTTCAAAGATCGTGGAAGGATTCAGGTGATCTCTCCAATCTTTATTTTTGTACATGCTATTCATAATAATGAAGAACCATCTTGTTCCTGAACTTCTGTGTTAGTATCTATTTGTATACATGGAAATATTGATTATTAAGTAGTTATTATCGTTTATATCATATTTCACATTGATTACATTAACGTTTAGGAGAAATATATGCTGTACAACTAGGTTTCCGTGCACGTTCTTTCTTATTTTGCAGGTTGAAGGAGGAAGGAAGGTTGCTGTGGGTTTGAAGCCCGCGGGATCTACATCGAACGTGGGACTACGGGTGAGTCCTGTTATCGTTGTTATCTAGTTTTTTGCATTCAAGTATGGTTGTGTGTGAGTCCTTCTGAATGGCATGCCCTGTTCTGTGGAGGTTTTGACCCAACAAACCTCTAGGGTGATTTTCCCCGAAACAGAACTGGCGACTCCACTAGGGATCACATTCTTGTGATTCCCCTGTTGGGTGGTTTTAGCTATTTTATAGGTTTCCAAAAGTTTTAACTTTTATTTCTAGTCCAGTTTACTCTTTCTCAGTCAGACTGAAGTCCTGGTTCCTTATCTAGGCTTGATCTTTTTTGTTTTTCATTATTTACCTTTATATACATGGGTTTGTCTTCACATAGTCACATATACACGCATTTTTTGTTAAAGGGAGTCACGTATACACGGGTTTCCTTTAGCACAGTAGCATATGCACGCTTGTTTCCAAACTGTCAAGTAGCGTATACCTGGGTAGATTTTGAAATTTTGGATTTCTTGGCTTTTTAGTCCTGTTTGTCTGTGGACACTTGTTCCTGCAGTGTCTTTGTACCCTCTGGATTGTGTAGAAAGTGGTCTTTGGTCTTTTCTCTCTCTTTTTTGATTGAAAACTAGCTTATTTGGCAAAGTCTTGTTTCTAGTGCTGGCATTTCTGGTTCGAGTACCAAGATCTCTTTCTGGGGATTCTTGGCTGTTCTTCTTTATCAGAACAGAGAGCCTCTGCTCGTTTACTCTTTCCTAACTTTGTGTCTTGCTTAGCTCTTTTATTTTTTCCCATTTCTTGGTTGGTTTTCTTGAGTTCAGTTGACTAGGTCTTGTTGCAACTTTTGAAGAGACTTTCTTAGTTCTTTGAAGTTTTTGTTTGCTGCAAGGTTGTACTATTCTTCTAGGCTGAGTGACTGAGTTTTCTTGTCTTCTTGTGCTCATATAAATCTTGCTACTAGTTAGCCCTATAAGATTTGGAGCGTTTTTGAAGTTTTTGCTCGAAATTCAGTGTTGTTTGGCTTGGGATTTGATATTTTTGCTTGGTCTTTTCTAACTCTTCTTTTATAAAACTCAAAAGCTCAAAAAACATTTTTCTTTGTTGTTTTCTTTTGTTTTTACATTTTTGTTTTCATTTCATTGTATCTTTTGAAGCTTTGTTGGGATTTCTTGCCTCTGGATTTTGACTTGATTTTGGAAAGAAATTTTCATTAGTTTCTTCCTCTTGTTTCAAGCATTTTTGGTGTCTTTATATTAAGAGTTCTTGATTTTGGGAACTAGCTTTCTGGACAACCAAAAAGAGATAAAACTAAAGGATCTTTGGGAAATTTCTCTCTGCTTTAGGATATTTTGCATCTTAGAATTTGCATGCTTTTAGTGATTTGCATCAGGTGCACTTAACCATTTAGTCATTTTCATAGTTTTTGCGAGTGTGAGTTTGTTATCTGAAAAGAAAAATAATTTTTTTTTAATCTCGTAGAACCTGTGTAGAAGTTGCTTTTCATCGAAAGACAATAACTGCATTTGCATGTAGTTTGGTTTTTATTAATTTCTTTTCTGCGTCAAAACACCATAAGTTTCATTTCCGTATCGCTTTGACTTAACATAACAGCCAATTAAAATAAGTGATATAATTTAAAATCAACTAGCAAGTTTTCTAAGTGTCATACACCAACTAGCTAGGTTGTAGGGCCTTGGATTAGGTGAGTGGAGAGTTAACTCTCCAAGGCCGCTCAAACAAAACATAGAAGTTGATTAATTGAGTGAAATCCAACTCCATTAGGTGGACCGGGAAAGCTCTCCTCCAGAGAGTCAAGCGCGAGGGGAAGTGAAGGCTGAGAAGAGAGATACCCCCTCTCTGATTTGCTGAATCTGACCTCAAGACCGTTCCGCCCGGCTTCTGACACAGATTGGTGCCCATAGTTTCCACTCCTAGGTTCCACATAGGTGACTGCGGGGGGGAATACCCGTGGTACCTGAGGCAGACGTCGCATCACTTTCAGCAGTACTTCTGGGGGGTGCCCTTGCGAAGCTTGGGTGCTTGAGCCGGCAAAGGCTGTCGTTAGGAGGTTGGTGTAACTGTTTCTGATACCTTCGCTAGTAGACCTGGGCCGTAATTATCCCAGACTACTTTCGGGAGGTCCTATATTTTCGCTTTCTTGTATTTTGGTGTCCGGTCCTCATCACCTGGAGCGGAAATACTTGAAGGTTGTTTGCTTGATTGTATCTCAGGGATTATTTTTTGTAGTGAGTGCTATTTTTCTCCTAGCTTGCCTAGCTTTATATTTTTTGAGTCTAATTAAAATCTGTTAAAGTGGCTGATCAAGCGCCTCGTCGATCGAGGAGAATCCAGGGGTTATCTCCCGAGAGTCCAGAGCCTTCTTCAAGAAGGCGTAGGAGTGATTTAGCAGGTGGTTACCACCCTGTGGCATCCGACGCAGTGGAGAGAGATCTTCCACAAGGGTATGAAGGTTTCGTAGCTGATTCTGGTGTTGGTTCCGAGAGGAGCGCTCCGCTCACCTCGCGAGTATTATTTCCGCAGGAAGAAGAAGTACAGGTAGAGGAAGTGTCTGAACCCTCAGAGTCACTTCCATCTCCTCTTCCTCCTGATTATCCGTTCGTTGTTGAATACATTGGACCCGAGTCAGAGAGACCGGAAGATCCTCCTTATTATACATACCTTTCGATGGCCACGACTGGGAACGCGGCTTCTGCTGTGAGTGCTGCAGGCATTCAGACTCCTGCTTCTATTGAAGGAGGGGGCACTATTGCTATATCTTTGATTGCTTCTAGTGCTATTGTGTTTGGCTCTGGTTTCACCCAAGCACATGCTTCTCAATCTGGTCCCTTCTGTTTTGGAATGCCCACTAGTGGGATTCCTTCTTTTTCCTTTTCCGCTGCTGCAGCTGGATCTACACCCATGTCTTCCATGGCTAGTGGATTAGCTTCTTTTCAAGGGTTCCCCTTCGGGACTAGACACATTCCTAGTTCGAATCCTTCTTTAGGTTCCTTTCTGTTTACTTCTCATACCCATAGTTTCAACCCTTGGTCTGGAGGTCAAAGTTCGACTACTTTTACAGGTTGGAACCCTGTATTTACTACAGAGGGGGCAGGGAATCAGTTTTATGCTGGTCACCAAGGGAATGCTTCTTTCTCTCCGTTGAGTGCTTATCAAACTTTTTCCCCTCTGTCTAATGCCTGGAACCCCTATCAGGGGCTTTCCTCTTCATTTAATACTTCAGGCGGGGGAACTAGTCCGGTCTTTGGTAACTCTGCGTGGGGAGGAGGTTCTTCTCCTTTTACTACGAGTTCTTTCTGGCAACCTGGTGCCTCATCAAATCCAGGGTATTCTTTTTAGAATGTTGGGAATTCATCCTATCAAGGATGGAATCCTCAGGCTCCGCCTCGTTTACCTTTTATGGCAACGTTAAACTTGCCAGATCTGTCGAAATTGACGAATGATCCGATTCGGTATAGTCCGGGGTGGCCTCCGGTCCCGACCAAACTACCTTCAGACATTCCAAAGTTTGAAGGGAAGAATGGAGAGGATCCGGCTGACCACATCACCACTTTCCATTTATGGTGTTCTTCTAACTCCCTGATCAATGATTCGATTAGGTTGAGATTGTTTCAACGCACCCTAACTGGAAACGCTGCCAAATGGTATATTGAGCTAACTGGGGGAAATTTTGCTACATTTGGAGAAATGGCTGTTACATTTCTAAACCATTTCCAGTTGCCTGTCCGATATGATGCTGGGACTGAACTCCTAGCTAATTTTAAGCAGGACGACGCAACCCACATTTCTGATCACATTCAGGAATGGAGGTGAAGGAAGAGGCTTATTAAAGCTCATATTCCAGGAGAATTCCTTTTGGAATGGTTTCTGAAATCTCTGCAGTCGGACATTTCTAAAGATGTATCCTTGTCTGGGGTATTTTCTGAGGAGCAGGCCATTTTTAGGGCCCAGCAGCTGGAACTGATCTATTCTCAGTCTCGGGTCCTCCATAAATATTTTCCCAATGCTCCTCACTCCAAATTAGATTTATCCAAAACTAAGCCTGGTCCTCATGGTGATGGGCTTATCAGATCGATCAATAGTGGTGCAGCCAGCCTGCTTAATCAACTACAACAGTTGTCTTTGCAATCTGCTCCTTCTAGTTAGGCTGTGCCTGCTGAGTCATCGCCTTCCCAATCTTTGTCCATAAATGTTGTCCAAGCTTTTGATCCCAAAGGAAATCAACAATTCGAAGGGAAGAAGAAGGGACGAAATAATAAGAAAAAGGGCAAGAATGGGAAGGGTAATGCGAATAAAACCAACGAGCATGTTGGTGAGGGTCCAAAGGACAAAAAGAAAGTGAAGTTTCCATGCAAGTTATGTACTGGAGATCACCTTACACACCTTTTCCCTAAAATTCAGGATGCACAGCGCTTGTTAGCTCAGCAGGGTTCTTCTAGTTCCCAGGCTGTGTTGACAAACCCTTTTCCCCAAGGGCAACAGCAAGTTGTTGGCGCGAATCAAAATCCTTGGGCTTCCTCTGGGGGTACCCAGGAAGGGGAAATTCCATCGAACATATTCATGATGAGTGCTAACGTGGATGTCGCCACGAGATCCCGTGATTATGGCAGAGAAGAGTCTTTGAAAGCTAAGGATGCTCCTGATGCTACTGAGCCGCTTCACATTACAAAGCCTACTTTTGAGTCTATGCCTCGGATGCCCAAAGCATCTACTAAGCGGTCGACGATTAATTCAAATGCTAGGGCCGCCCAGAACTACTCTATTGTGGAAGATCTGGCACAGAGTCCTTGTGCTATGTCGGTTTTAGAGGTACTCCAGTCTTGTCCAACTCAGCGCAGTGCTTTGCTCACTGCCATTGGGGCTATTGATCCAAAAAATTCTCTTCTGATTACTTTTGATATGTCTAATTTTAAGAAGAGACTCCCCCATCATATGGATTTTCATATTAAATCATCGTACCGGAAGTGCAACATCTTTCGGACGGTTGTTGTTGAGGGTGCTTCCACATGCGTGATGTCTCTCACATGTTGGAAGACGATTGGATCTCCCAAAGCTGTTCTATCTACCACTGTTCTGACTGTGTTTGATGGTCATTCTCACAGACCGCATGGTATTGTCCCAGCTTTGCCTATCTGTGTTGGGGGCAAAAATGTCAATATAGAGGTTGAGGTAGTGGATGCAAGCTTGGACTACAACCTTCTGTTGGGGAGAAACTGGATTTATGAGATGGATGCCATTGCATCCTCATTATTTCGGATTATTTTTTTCCCTCACGAAGGGAGGATCGTTACAGTGGATCAACTGGACTGTCCTCCTGTAGACCCAAATGCGTCTACTGACTCATCTGTTCCAAAGTTGGATAATACTAAGGCACCTGTTGAGAATTTAGGGGTTGGAATGTATTCTTCCTTGATGGGTACTTTCGATATTCCTCCTCCTACGGTGCATATAAATGCAATTTCATCCTCCAAGGCTCCTCTTCGAAGAGAGTTCTTCAGAACTCATTATTTTTCGGACCCTTGGACCTTGCCCTCCCCTACCGCCACATTAGCAGAAGGTCAAGTGGGTGGAATGGCATTTCCGATGTCTGCAGCTGAGATTGCTTATCATTCTATTGTTGACTCTGCAGAATCCAGTCCAACTCCTCTTTCACCGAAAGAGTTGGATGGAGATGTGGCTCTGGCTTGGACACTTAGTTCTTCTTCTGCCTAGGATTGCCTTGATACCACTCTTCCATCTGAAGAGGCCATCCTGGAAGCTATGACTAGTATAGATAGACCGTGGGATGACTTGCATCATCGGTCTTACTTTTTACCTGATTTGAGTGAAGTTGAAACAAGTTTTCCAAGTCCTCAGTCTCTTGGTCCTATTCACCCAGTCCTGAACCCTTTAGCACTAACACAGATTTATGTTGAAGGGAACATGGCTGTGATTTATCCTACTATCCCGGTGAACATTTCCAGGGATCCCAATATTATTGAGAATGTCTTCATCGGAGCTGAATGTTCTCATGAAGAGATTCAGATTTACACCGAGCTCTTTAAACAGTATAGGGATGTATTCACTTGGTCTTATGAGGAAATTCCTAGTATAGATCCATCTATTGTCCAGCATGAGATCAAGACTTACGAAAACGCTAAGCCTGTGAGGAAAAAACTTCGTCCGGTCAATCCTAGGAAGGAAGCATCTATCAAAGCTGAGGTGGAGAAGCTGCTTAAGGCGGGATTCATTTTCCCTATTCCTTTGACTGAATGGGTTTCAAACCCAGTTCCCGTAGATAAAAAACAAGGAACGATTCGAGTTTGCATTGATTTCAGAGACCTTAATAAAGCATGTCCTAAAGATAATTACCCCACACCATTTATCGATCAGATCATTGACGAGTGTGCCGGTAATGAGATTTTCTCCTTCATGGACGGTTTCTCCGGATATAATTAGATTACTATCCGTCCTAAAGATTAGCATAAGACTGCCTTTATTTGTCCCTGGGATACATTTGCATACAATAAGATGCCTTTTGGTCTTCAAAATGCTGGGGCTACGTTTCAGCAGGCCATGTCATATGCCTTCCACGACATCAAAAATATTATTGAGGTGTATTTGGATGATTTAGCTGCTCATTCTCGAAAGAGGATGGATCATCCTGCTCACCTCCGGCAAATATTTGAACGATGTCGTTTCTATAAGATTAGGTTGAATCTGAACAAGTGAATTTTCGCGGTTACATCTGGTCGGTTATTGGGATTCGTTGTGTCTAGGGAAGGGATTAGGGTAGATACCTTCAAGGTTGAGCCAATACTTCGGTTGCCTCCCCCGTATTCTATTCGTCAACTTCAAAGTCTACAAGGAAAGTCTAATTTTCTTCGGAGATTTATCGTAAATTATGCTGAAGTTACCAAGGGATTTATGAGATTGTTGAAGAAAGGAATTCCTTTTCTTTGGGATGACTTCGCTCAACACTCATTCGATGCTTTGAAAAAAGCATTGACCTCTGCTCCTTTATTGAGTCCACCTGATTATAGCAGGGATTTCCTTTTGTATCTGGCAGCAGCAGAGTCTACCATTGGTATGGTTCTGGTTCAGGAGGATGATGCTCTTGCAGAGCATGTTATTTACTATCTTAGTCAAGGATTGGTAGGACCTGAACTCTGGTACACTCCGATAGCAAAGTTAGCTTTAGCAGCAGTTCATGCTGTGCAGCGACTCCGACATTACATTATTCTACGAAAAACTTATGTTTTGGCAGCAGCCAATCCATTTCAGTTTGTCCTCAATAGGCGAGTGATTGGGGGCAAATACAATAGATGGAATGTGATTTTGTAGGAATTTGATCTTGAGTTTATGTCTGTCAAGTCCAAGAAATCATTGGTTTTCGTGGAATTGATCTCCGAGTTGCCCTGTGGAGAGGAGATGATCTATGATGAATCCTTCCCGGATGAACATTTGTTTCTTATCTCTTCATAGGATCCTTGGTATGGAGATATCATTGTGTATCTTCATACGGCGAAGTTTCCCTCTACTTTTTCGAAAGATGAGCGTCGTAAGTTGCGTCACTTGGCCAAGAATTATTTGATTATTGGTGATGCTTTATACCATCGAGGGGTTGATTCAATCCCGAGACACTGCTTAACTCTCGAAGAAGCTGAGGCTGTGCTGAATGATTCCCACAGTGGAGCTTGTGGTGTTCATTTATCTGGGCTTGCTACAGCCCAAAAGATTTTTAGTGCTGGGTACTTTTGGCCTACGATTTTCAAAGATTGTATGGAGTCGGTCAAAAAGTGTCATCTGTGTCAGGTTTATACTCGAAAAATGCGCGCTCATCCAGCTCCGCTTTTTCCAGTCATTACTGTCGGTCCCTTTACAAAGTGGGGTATTGATTATACTACTTGTAACCCGCCTTCGGCTAAAGGTCACAAGTACATTATTGTAGCAGTAGACTACTTTACGAAGTGGGTTGAGGCTATGCCTACTTTTGGGAATGATGGTGAGACTGCAGCTCTTTTTCTTTTCAACCAGGTTATTGCTCGTTTTGGTATTCCTAGAGAGATTGTCACTGATCATGGCATTCATTTTCAGAATAGCATGATGGCTGAGTTGGCTCTCAAATTGGGTTTCCGGCAGGAGCATTCATCTCCGTATTATCCTCAAGCCAATGGGCAAGTGGAAGCCGTGAATAAATCCTTGAAGACAATTCTTCAAAGGACAATTGATAAAGCTAGATCCAATTGGCATATTATGCTATATCCTGCACTTTGGGCATACAGGACGTCAGTGAAAACTGCAACTGGCTTTACTCCGTTTCAGCTAGTGCACGGGTTGGAATCCATATTTCCCATTGAATGTGAGATTCCTTCTCTTAAATTAGTTGTTGAACTTCTTCCTGACACTTCTAGTCTTGAAGAACGCCTCCTTCATCTGGAACATCTCGACGAGCAGCGTCAGGATGCCGCCACGATGAATGAAGCGCATAAAAACCGAGTTAAATCTCAGTACAATAAGGCGGTCAAACCTAGGGTTTTTTCAGAAGGTGACCTTGTTTTGGTCTATGCCCAAGAAAAAGATGCCCTGGGGGAAGGAAAGTTTAAGTCTATGTGGTATGGCCCCTTCATCGTTAAAAAATTCCTTAAGAAAGGAGCATATACCTTGGTTGATTTTGAAGGGAACGAGTTCTCGGAGCCTCGAAATGGGCTCTATTTGAAGAAGTATTATGCCTAGGCTTCGGCCTGGCATGTTGCTTTTGTATAT
Source organism: Pinus albicaulis (assembly GCA_034641835.2). Lineage (NCBI taxonomy): Eukaryota > Viridiplantae > Streptophyta > Pinopsida > Pinales > Pinaceae > Pinus > Pinus albicaulis. Next base: position 4,500,154 of record MU968403.1, on the reverse strand, counting down.
AGTAGTTTTTTCTTTGTACATATCTGGTTGATTTTCGATCTTTGATGGGATGGTGATGTTTTTGATCTGCTTTAGTAGGTTGTGTTGGATGTCATGAGTCATTTTGGTTTCACCGATGGTGCTAGTAGACACACCCGGAACTTAGCTTCCGCGGCTTGGGTACTTCATTATCCATCCGGTCAGCTGTTAGTATCAAGAGGGGTCTGCATTGGTCCTGCTTCCAATAACATAGCCGAATACACTGCAGTTGTTTATCTACTCTCGGAGGCAATATATTTGGGTGTTGATTCGTTGGTAGTTTTTTTTTACTCTCAGCTGGTGGTGTCGCAGTTGAACAATACTTATCGGGTTCGATATCCATTTTTACTCCGATTTTTTTTAAGGGTACGTTTGTTACAAATATCATTTCAATTTTTAACTTTCATTCATATTCCTCGAGTTGAAAATTGGATGGTAGACTCATTAACTAATCAAGCACTGGATTGGCATATTAATCATTCCATACAATAAAATTTAATCATAAAAAACATCATACATTTTGATACATTTATCACATCACATCAAACATCGCTGTACATATATCATCACAGTGTTCAAAAACTTTAGAAAATTTGGATCCATAAAATTCATACAAAAATTGGGCTTATGCCCGATCATTTTCAGTCTCAAATAATATACAGTCATATGATACATCATATCTATCTACTCCTGAGGTCCCTTCCCAGAAGTTGTGTTCCTATAGAACACGATCGCGGTGGCAACTTGGCGGAATAACCGTACCTAGTCTCGGGGCACTCCTACCACCCGTCTCTGGATGGCTTCTGGCAGATCTTCCACTGTAGCCATAGGTACTTGGCGGGTTAATCCCTCCAAGTTCCTCTGTACAGCCTAGAGGGTCATGTCTGAATCCACTGTATCTGCTTCGCCTCGGCGACGCTTGTGTCACGGGAAACCCTTAGGTCGAACTGGTCCAATATCTGTATCATGATCATTTTTAAAATCATTATGAATCCAATAAAAAACATGTTTGTTTGTCATTTTTTCATACATATTTGAAAAAATCCAAAAAAATTATATAAGTCAAAAATTGCAAACTTACCGACTGTTCCCCATGCCGCGCCTGGTGGAAGGACAAGATCTGGATCGCCACGAAAGTCCATCCCGACATAGGGATAGTCGTCCACAGTGATGATTTGTTCTCCCCACCAAAGGAAGAACTCATCATCCCAAGTGGTCCGGGGAACTTCGCTTCCCCCCAATCTCTTCATCATGTCTGCCCAATGGGCAATTCTTGGATCTCTAGGGCTGCTAATGGTAGAGATGACTCTGGGTCTCAATGCTGGTATCTCCTCAAAGAAGAATGTCATCAAAATTGTACCGTATCCAAAATGTTTTTTTTTTGCCTTTCGGATAGAAGTCAATTGTTGCTTCATGTTCATCAGTAGAGCTGTACACCAATCATATAAATGAGTTAAGCATTCCACTGCTATACTAATTTGCATCCTGGATGCCTGGGGAAGAGAAGTTGATCCTGCTACTCTCCCGATGGTAAAAAGGAGGATTTTTATGTGTAAGTCTCTTAAATATTTGATTGCAATTTGAGTTCCCACTTTCTTGGAACCCTCTACGCAGTACACGTGGACGTAATCTTCCACGGTTAGCCCTCCCAAGGGCTTCCCGTGCAAGTCTACTGGTTCCCCCCTCCAGGAGAGTCCAGTAATAAAATATATATCTTCCACTTCGATGCGTATGGGCATATGATCTATGATGAAGCAGTCTTCCTCCGGTTCCCAATAGTTAACAAGCATTTCGAGCAACCAGACATTACTCTTCATATTTGGCATTTTGAAAAACTTGAGCAATCCGCAATTCTGAAGAATATTTAGTGATGCTTGATCTCGCATGACTTCTTGATCAATTGCACTGTGTTGACGCTCTCTCCATGATATGGTCATCCTGCAAAATTTCAATAATTCCTTCATTAGCTATGCATTTTTCATTTGGGCCTGCGCATACGCGACTTTATTTGTGCACAGTTGCGTGTATACACGACTTTATCATTACCAACCCGCGTATGCGCAAACCCGTGATTTTTAGCAAGAGATTCTATGGTGAAAATTACTAAATTTTAATTTATGAACAGACAAAATGAATAGAGAGGATGGTTGATGAGCTTACCTGAAAAATTCGGTGCGATTTGACGGTCAGTTGATCCTGATTTGACGAAAGAAGTGTTTTCTCCAGAGCACTTTTTTCCAAATCAGCAATGTAACAATGAACCAAATATGAGGTAATTTGTCTATTTGTGTCCAAAAAGTTGAAAATTTTCACAAAAAAATTGTTATGCTTATTTTTTCAATCTATCTTAAGCTACATAACCCGGATGCTTGGAAGTGCCCAATTTGGTATGTTTTCAGGTACATTTTGACGATTTTGAGATTTTTCCCGGTTTTTTATCCATGACTGCTGACTTGTCATGGCAGGTATATGATCTTCACTGGCATATAGGTTAGGGAAATCACTTTCCATTGCATCTTGCATACTATCCTCCATACTGATCACTTTCCATAGGGTTGATCCCATCAGGTCATGAATATTACACCCATTTCACTCGCCGATTATTTAGTCATGACTTGATGGTAGAGCCTTCCTTTACATGGGCTTCTTAGTTAGTTCCTCGCTATCACTTGTTGCCCATGCTGCGTTTTATGTAGGCTCGGGAGTCATCTTTAGTCCCGCCATGACTTATGTGTTGAAGCTTCATTCTTCTTCTTCCTCACTATCATTTTTTCTGGCTATTACCCTAGAGGCTCCCTGGTGTTGTTGAGTTGTATTACTGCATTGCATATTGGCTACTTGTTTATCCTGGCCTTTAGCCGGCTTCATTTGGACTCGATGTTTAAGCCAAATTTTGACCTTGTCTATATGTACAAGTTAAACCATTGCATGCACTTAGCTATCACAACTTGACACCCTTTTACCTATGGATGGAACATTCCTCTGAGTATCTCTTACCAGTTTCCGCCACCTTGCATTGAGCATAGGATCGTTCCAATCCCAGGAACTAGTGCATCTATTTCTTGATACTCGTTCTATCCATTGTACCATAGCATTCTTTTATTCTTTTTTCAGGCTTATTATATGAAAAAGACAAAAAAATCAAATATAACAAAAAGAGCGGGAATGGGATGTATCTTCGTTGTTTTGATGGCAGTACAGAGTCAGTTTGTCGCCCTTGAACAAAGCACATATACTTATATATATTTCCTACATTTGGGATGGTTTTAGTTTTGACCTAGGTTCAACTTTTACCTTGTTTCACTTGTCAGTCCTCCCCCTGCTGGTTATCTCTTCCAATCATATGGAGAGTTTGTTCTCATTCCCGCATACCGCATTTATACCAGTGTCACTTTTTATCGCCATGGTCATCACGAGTCCCGTTTTTGTTCAAGGGGAAGTCTAACCGCAGTCGGCCATTCTCATGTTGGTCTCTTGACTCTGGCTATCTCACTACCCTTCCTGCCTTGTCAAGATCTTTGTTCTATCACATCAGATGTTTTGGTCCTCTACTCGTGTTGGTTTGAGAAGGTCTCCATTGACTTCTTGCTGGCGGGTTTGTCTCTTATCGACTACGACACATTGCTCTGAGATCAAACCTAGAGCTGCACCCTCGCCCTATTTCCATCATTGATAGGTGACCTTGTGCTCAGCATTTGATCATCATTATGGGTCTTTGACGGAAAGGGTTTCCAATGTTCGACGCCGCACACATTATCACACTTGGGATTCAGGCAAAAGACTGATTTCCATTTGACCCTTTCGATGGATATCTCGTCCGTGTCGATTTCATGATTGGTTGGTTCCTTAATGGTTCCTTAATGCCTTAATGCCTTCCTTCCACAGATCTTTCCACGACTCCCACTCATTGTTCTGGGAATAGGATCTAGAGTCTTTTTGTCAAGACCTTAGGGTTTACAAATATCGTAAGCATTCTTTCATATCGATGCTGGGGATCTAATATTGCTCTCTTGATTTGCAGATTCTTTCAAGTGTTCGATCAACTCATTTATTCGCACTGTTAGGATTGTACTGGGGCACCTTGACACTCATTTTCATTATTGGTGGGTTGTCTCGCGTTGGTTAACGGTATATATTATTGACCGGTAATCCAACTATTTCTCACATGGTCGACTTCAGCTCATTTATTCCCATTGTGTAGAATTGTGCCATAGTGATCGGTGAAGACCTCGGGTTGCATCAGCATTTCTTGGTTCACTTGTGACAGTCCATTCAGTTTCTGCCAGTGATGCCGTTCACCCTTATATGTTGCAATGTCAGTACAGTAGCATCTTATATGTTGGCTCCCGAGTTGCGTAATTGTACCGTTTGTTCCACCTCTTATGATTTGGTACTTGGAGATTCAGTTACTTATATGATCAGACATCCAGTTTTAGCATCATTGATTAGCTTTCTATATATGTGATACTTGGACATTGATTTCGACTTGTACTTCCGGGCCATGCTCAGATGATTCAATGTGTACTTTCAGTTCAGCTATACTTGTATACATTTTGGATCTATTCTGTACTTTCCATATGATGTATTTTTTACTGAGCATGGGTATGCCCACCTCAACATGAGTTGACTCTCTGTTTTCTTTCATTGGTTTTTGGTAGGCTGAAATCTGAAGACGTCCTCTCTTATCCTTGCGAAGTTCTTTCTATGTGCATAATACATTTCGGCCATCATGTACCCCTTCTGACCTCATATATTAGGGGGCATATTTTATAGCATCATTTTTCACCCTCAGGTGATTCATGATTGTCTTTATGGCTTTGGGCACCCATTCCTATAGACTTGAACAAATTCACTAAAAAACAGTGTTAAAATTCCCATATGCGGGTATGCCCAGACTTTTCCGCGTGTATATGCGAGTCCACATGTACTTTTCCACGTATGCCATTAAAACCATTAAAAAATATATAAATTCCCTATTTTTGGACTGGGTTGATGGTTACTCCAGTATTTCAACCACCCCAGTACGTGGCCAACTGTTTCCAACTGACTGAAACTAATTTGAGGGAGTATAAAAGCCCCTCATGTGTATGGCCTAAGGGAGAGAGAAATTTTATAGACATTATACTCTGTTGGAATCCAAGTTCAAGTCTGATTCCCCGTGCCTCCTGCACTTTCCCAGATTTATACAGGAAACCCTTGTTTCCTGGAGATGTTCATCCATTTATATGCCATCTCGAGTGCACAAGTCTTGAAAGTTTCTTAGTGAGGCAAGGGCGGGACGAATCCGGACGACGGTCTGTTCGAAGATCGTGGAAGGATTCAGGTGATTTCTCCACTGTTTATTTCTGTACATGCTATTCATAATAATGAAGAACCGTCTTGTTCCTGAACTTCTTTGTTAGTATCTATTTGTATACATGGAAAGATTGATTATTAAGCAGTTATTATTGTTTATATCATATTTCACATTGATTACACTAATGTTTGGGAGAAATATATGATGTACAACTAGGTTTCCGTGCACGTTCTTTCTTGTTTTGCAGGTTGAAGGAGGAAGGAAGGTTGCTGGGGGTTTGAACCCTGCAGGATCTACATCAAACGTAGGACTATGGGTGAGTCCTGCTATCGTTGTTATCTAGTTTTTTTCATTCAAGTATGGTTGTGTGTGAGTCCTTCTGAATGGCATGCCCTGCTCTGTGGAGGTTTTGACCCAACAAACCTCTAGGGTGATTTTCCCCGAAAAAGGTAATCGAAAGAGTGTGCTTCCACAGATAAATTCAAGTCATAACCAGAGTGAGCTACTACAGAGATTACAAGTAACTGAAAAATGAGTCAAAGAGAATACAACCACTAAATTAGAATGCATGCCATTTTTATTGGAATGTGAGTCCTATAAGAGAATGTGACATTTGAAATAAAATATAAGGCTTGTAATAGAATGTGAGACTCTAATATGGAAAAATAGAAGAATTGTTTACCATGCACACCACAGAATGGTTGATTGTTGTACGAACCACTGATCAATTTATTTCCATGTGAACCACTCAACCTTCACCGACTATATTGATCTTAAATAGAAGAAGGCCGACTTCAATTTATAGTTCTTGAGCCTATTAAGGGACACATCCCTTAGATCATGATGACTTTGTAATTTTGAAAGTACAAAATTTAAATTTTCATTTAAATATTTTTTCTCTAATAAATGTTCACCCACATTTATACCAAAATAAATAAAGTGCCCAAAATAATAATAATAATAATAATATTTCTTTCTTTTTAAATAAATTCTCTTTGGGGTAGGTAGCTTCCTTGGGAAGAAGGTTTTCCCTTCTCTAAATTCATCCCTAAGCTTCCCAAATTTCAACATTAGCTATATGTGTGTGACAACAAATAGCAATTATTTGGTCGAAATATAATTATCGAGATAGGTTTATGTAATAGGAATCCAAAATGTAGCTTTATTGAATTGGTAGAGAGAGTATAATTATGAAAATTATGAATAGAAAGATCCAACTAGGAAAATCATTTAATTGGTTGACCAATGGACAAAATTTCAATCAAATGTGTCGTGCCCTCAACCTACTTGTATTCTTCCTCATCAATACAATGGCTAGTATATTTTTTTATTCATATACTTTTTTCCCAATTATAGTGCACACATATGTTAAGTAGTTTATGACACTATTTTATTTCCTATTTATACATTATAATAATAATTGATTCATCACATCAATTCATTTTTATTTTGAACCAGGCTAAAATATGGTGATCTTGTTGATGTCTAGGGTTTAATCTGATTACGTCTTCCATGCTTCTGCTGCTGCAGATCTAGAGGCTCCTGTTTGATTTTGAGGGAGTTCCATGATTTGGATTCTGAGATCAAATTTTTATCCTAAATGTAATTATAATGAACTCAACCATATTCTTAAACTTTGAGGCTCTACAATGGAGCTCAAAGGACCTAAATATCAACTGGATCAACTTCCTACGAGGATGAAAAACAAGAAAAACCTTATTTCCCTACATGAAAACCAAGAAATAGCCTAGAGCCTTATATGGTGGAATAAATGAATCAAGAAACTTCTATGCAGGTAAACCTCCTTGACGTAAGCCACCTTTTTTCTTCTTTTCAATCCAAGGTTGTAATATGTATATTCAATGGTCTTTATCCTAAATATGATTCTTTATATCAGTGATTATTTTCTTCTTGGACCCAAAACTATGATATCTATTTATGCTCCAAAAGTGTTTTCATTATCCCATTTGATACTCAAGAATATATAGAAAAGTTCATGCATGAGTGACCTTGGTTTTGGAAAAATTTGGGCACTTTATCACCCCCAGTTTCCATTTTTTTATGCAACTAAAATGGTGGTCACAATAGTGCTAGTTTTGTTGCAGCTAAAAAATCTATTGCTCCCATTTTTGCATCGTAACATTTTAGAGGAAATCGAAAACACAATTGGAAAATTCAAAGAGATAGACCTTGAAAGAACATAGAAATTTCCCTTTACGTTTTCCAAAATATATGTAGAGATAGATCTTAGTAAAGGTATATCTGATAACATTCAATTTATTCATAAAAAGGTTAAGTGGAACAATAAACTAGATTGTAAGAACTTGGCATTTCTATGTCAGACATGCTACCAAACAGGTCTTCTAGAGCACACATGTTCAAAGGAAAAATAAAATCCCAAAAGAGAAAAAGGGTCAGTCCCAAAACCCAATATGATGGAAACCATATTGTTCCTTTCCCCCTATCCACCTCCCTTTATCTCTCTTCACCCCATCCATATTTCTCTCTCCCGCTCTGCCCCTCCCCCTCCCCTCTCTCTCTCTCTCTCTCTCTCTCTCTCTCTCTCTCTCTCTCTCCCATGATCTTACCCTCTTTTTCTCTTCACATCTCTCAATATGTCTCTGCCCCTCACTCTCTCCACTTACCTCTCTCTCTCTATCCATCTCTCACTCTCTCTCTCTATCTCTCTCTATCTATCTATCTATATATATATATCTCTCTCCCCTCCTCTCTGATTTGAAAGGACTGTATAAGGTTGTGCTAAGTGTTCTTTCAGTAATAAAATCATGTAAAATTTGTCTCCATTTTTTTCGTAGGGAATGAGCATTTTAACTATGAAACATGGATGAATTTTTGAGATTTAAGCATGAAAATAAGCCTCAATAACACTCAATAACAGTTTATAACATAGAAATAACATCGCACATAATTTTTACATAGCAGGCATGATGAAACAGTTCACCCCTCCTGGACTACATCTGTTGGTCCAGCTCCCATTGGCATGTGCCTCTTTGTAATTATGCTAAAAATTGAAAATACATGTGTTTACAAGCCTCTAATGGATGTTTTCTCTACACCAGTGGCTCCATAATGATCCAATTAGTCTAGATAGACTCTTGTTTCACCCAAATTGATCGAAAATTGATCTCCCTAGCCATTTTCCCAACCTCAGCTACAATTGCTCTACTAAATGTGGAGAACTGCAATTAACTGCAACTAATTTTAGAAAAATCTGCATTTTTAACTACATGCTAAAATTCCTCCAGTATTAGACTGTTGGCATTTACATCTAGTGGTTAGGGGAAGGGGTGGCCACATGCCAACCCCCAGAACCCCCGTGGTCACGTTTAAACATTTAACTCCACCATAAAGAAGAGTGGAACCCAGAGTGTCGGCGTTCCATTTAACCATCACATTAAAAACCATTTAAACCATACATTAACATCCACAAAACCATCTCCATGTGATAAGCCTTAAGCTTAATTCTGCTGGTAGTTAAGTTTTATGAAACGATCACATTAACCTTCTTCAAACTGTGCCTTGTGAACATGTTATAGCCATCGGGCTAATGTTTATTGATACCGCCATTTTGAAGTTTCATGTCAAAGTTTATATATCGCATGTGACCACCATCCATGGGGTCATCGGTGGTCCTTCCCCCCCCCCCCCCCCCTCCCCCAACGATTAAACCATTCAACTTTAAAATGATGCGACAATTCTATAGGGTAAGAAACAAATGATAGGTGAGTTGGTCAGAGTCTTCGCGGGCGCCATGGAGGTCATGGGGTCGAACACCCCAGCCTCCAAAAAAAAAATTGGTCAATGGTCTATGGGACATGTAGCATCTTTCGGGATGGCCACGTGTCACCCATCCAATGACCCTCACTAAAACTCATACATATCCATCAAACGACCCAGAAACTACCACTTGGCGAAATATGATTGGTTTAAGAAAACAAAACATAATATTCCGAGAATATGCCACCCTTTCTGACTATACATGCATGCTAACTGGGCATCCTAGTCACTCTTGTCACAAAATTTTATCTATTGAGGAAAATGATCAAATTGCGATATCTTCCTCATACGAAATTGGTTTTTCGAACCGTTTGCAGTGCCAGAATAGCAACGACGAGATCTACCTAGTCGCTCAAGTTTGGTACAGTTTCAAGAACTTCCAATTTTCATAAAAAAACATTATCTCCTTATCACACCTCCCCATTGGGAATATTTTAGACCCCAAAAGACATTAATTACCTGTTCAGAAGATGAGGGTACACCTCCCTCATCTTGCTTGGTTTACTGCCCTTGAGCATAGCTCGAAGGTAATCGACACTTCCCCTCTTAGAAGTGTGTTACACCATTTTTTGGTCATCTAACCTATCATCATTAGATGGACCCAAGTACACCATGTAAGACCAATTTTACCCTAAGTAAAATTTCTTTCACTATGTAAAATAACTTAATAAACCACATTTATTAGGTTGTTTATGGTCTAAATAGGAAACCCCAAAAGGAAATATTAAACAAACCTATATTTGTTTGATTTTCCTCATGGAATAATTAATTAAACCATAATTTAATTATTATTCCTAATCATGTTTAACCTAAAACAAAGAAATTAATTAGATAAACCTTTATTTATCTTATTATTTTCTAGGAATAATTATTTAAATCTTATTTAGATAATATTCCTTGTTAAATATGACCAAATCACCCACAAATAATTAAATAAATCATTATTTATTTAATTATCCTTCAACCATTTCCTTAAAAAGATAAATAAATCATTTATTTATTTATTATTAACAAATAAAGGGATTTGACCCAAGTCAAATACTTTTTCCCTCCAACAAATATAATAAAATACTCCATAAAAGGTGGATCTAGATTTGGTTAACATTATTTTAATCATGCACCAAGATCTAGAATGACCCAATATTTTGTTATAAATAGGAGGGTTTTCCTAACATTCTTCACCTTTTGTTGCCTATTAGATCACTCTGGATGTATACACTTTGTCACATTCTACATTATTTGCTGTGTGAGCTCCCTTTGAGTTCTATCTTTGTCTTGGTTTTCTACACCAACAAGAGAGAGAGATTCTAGATCTGAAGTGCTGAGGACTTCCAAGAACCCATCCCATTGAGGAGAATTGGATACACCTTCTTGTTTTCCTCCCAGGTGCCCTTAATACAAAAATTCTTTCAAAAATTGTTCTTGTCTTGTCTATTGGATATATGGAGCAAACCCTTCTTTTTACTACTTAATGTCTTTCTATGTATAGATATAGTTTTTTGCAGCTCTTTTCTTGATCAACTAACTGCAGATATGAAGATATTGGCAACCACATTTGATGTTAGGGCTATTATTTATGCATAGCTAAAGTGGTCCTTTTTCGTACACTTTGAAAAAGGATTCATACTGGACGGAAATATGAAAATTATTGAGGATCAGCAACTTTTGGAATGAGCGCAATAAATGTTGAATTTAGATTAGCTGGCATATAACCCTGTAAACGGAAACTCTCCAAACAGTCAGTGAGCTCAGCACCAAGCAAATCAAAAAAGAAGATGAAAAATTCCGCAGGCCACCCGTCAGGCCCCGGACATTTGTCATGAGGAAAGGATTTCAGGACCATAAGAACCTCATTCCTAGTGATGCATCAATCAATCTTTGCAATGGCATCTTCATCAAAAAATCTACTTATATGCTCCATAACCCAGTTCTGATTCTCTGCAGAGATAGATTGATCGTTCATATAAAATGAAGAAAAATAAGCATAAGCTTCATCTTGAATCTCGACAGTAGACACAGCATAGGAATTGTTACTTATTTTGATGTGCCAAATAGCATTACGACTCCTTCTATCATTTGCTGTCTTGTGAAAAAACCAAGTGTTGCGATCACCATCCTTTAACCACATAATTCTGCTTTTTAATCGCCATGTAACTTCTTCAATTCTTAAAATCTCTCGCTTCCGAGAACCAAGAATCTTGATAGACTCCAAAACCGACGCATCAGGGGCAGAATCAGCAAATGATTCATACAAAATCGCCATTTGACAGGAAATCTCCTGCAGTTCCTTCTTGAGCTCCTGTTTTTTCCGAATCTCCCATTCTTTTGAAAATTTCTTGATAAACTGGAGCTTGCAATAAAAGTGACTCCAGCCCTGAAGGTCAGAACAATCCCCATCATCATGCCGGATCCGATGAATCATGCTGGAGTACTCCTCGTCCTCAAGCCATATGCGATTAAATTTAAAGGGCCTACCTTTTGTCACAGCGGCAGCATTCCAAGACAAAATAATTGGCATATGATCTGAGATGTCATAAGCCAAAATCCTCGAGCGAAGCCCCCCCCCATTTGTCCAGCATAAAATCACTGATAAAAGCACGATCCAATCTCTTACCGATGAAGTCAACTCCAGCAAGCCTATTTTACCAAGTAGGTAAAAGAGGATTTCGGCGAATATCAACCAAGTGAAAGTTCGTGACCAGATCGTTTAAAAAGGTGGCAAGAGGATCCAATCTGGCCGCATTACCCCAGATTTCATCAGCGTTTAATGTAAAATTCATATCCCCCATCATAATAATATTTGGCAAAGAGAGAATGCCAGATGAAACCATCCGTCGCCAAAAGGACAATCTACAGTTGTATGGCGCATAAAGGTTGATGATATGTATAGAATCTTCCAAACCCCTGAAGTGGCCTGAGAGCAAAATGCCTCCAAAAAATTTATAAGCCTTAAACTTAACCCTGTCCAGGTCCCAAATGGCAATAAGACCCCCAGAATGACCCACCACATCCACTGCAGCCGCATGCCACCCTGACTTGAAACTTAAAAACAAATTGATAGCCTTCTCCCGACAACACATAGTTTCTTGTCCCAAAAATATGACCGGATTTTCTGTGAACAGTAGTTCCTTGAGGCAATGTGCTTTGGAGGCATTTCCCAACCCCCGGATGTTCATAGATAGGATGTGATTCATGGCAACAACTAGTCAGGGTTGCTTGCTCTAAGCGCCCTAGACTTCTCCCATGAACCTCCAGTCTCCGAAATGGGAATATCAGTGAGATTATCATCTGAATCTGTGAAAAATGAAATAGCCTTGAACTTTCCTCTAGTATATTTTTTGACCACTCTCGACTTGTTTCTAGAAGATGTGGGTGGTCGCTCAAAAACAGTGAGAGCAGCCATATCAGCATTTGGGTTGGCCAGGATAGTATCTAGATCACTCCCGATGGAATTCGTCAGTGAGTCCGAAAGGATAACTAGTTCTTCAGGGACAGGTGAGATATCAATGGAAAAATGGTCCATAGACACAGGTGAAATGTCATGAGAGAGATGATCCGTAGAGGCAGAAAGATTGGGTGCTGATGACTCCCCGACAGTGTAGGTAGAGGACTGAAATCGTGGGGGAACGACTTGAGGCTTACTATTGGGGTACCCTGGACATGGATTCACATGATAGGGCTTAGTTACACCTATAGGAGGAATATTCGAAAGAGGGGTACCTGACGGTTCAGATTGGCCGACAAGGGAGTCACTCCCAACCCCACAACTGCTAGAGGGTATGACACTAATAGAGACACTATTATGCCCCAAATCTGATATGCCCAAGGAAGTCTCCTCATTCTGAGTGGACATATTAGATTCTGGCTCTAAGACCCGGTGCCTTGACGAATGAAACAATTCATGCAGCGGATCACTCTTTTCAAAATGACCATGAGCAGATACATATGCATCATCATCAGAATTAGGAGAACATGGATTACCTGATTCAGCCTCAACAGAGGGACCTGATACCTGATTAGGCATTAGCCTATCACCCGCAGCATCTATCTTTCAATTTACAGCCTGTCCAGCCACTGCATCCTCGACCCGAACCATGCGCATACGAAAAGGGTAGTGCTCCCTAATATGCCCAGTACGATGACATATGAGGCACCTAAAAGGAATGCCCCAAAAGTCGATAAGTTGACGGTGACGCCTCTGACCCCAAACCAGATCAACATCCCCAGGTAGACCACCCGAAAAATCAAGTTCCACCAATATCCAGGCAATCATTTTGTCACTAGATCCCAAAATACTCAGATCAATATACTTGGTACGACCAATTGAGTCGCCAATAGCCCCCAGAGCTTTGAGAGTCCAGAATTCCAATGGGAGGCCTGGTAGCTTAACCCAAATTAACCTACTGCGAGGAGCCTCCTTAACCGGATTGAAGCCGAGATACCAGGGAAAGAGCTGCATAAAACTTCTCCCGCAGACCCAGGTATGACTGATAATCTTAAAGACATCCTTATCATCCATAAAGTGAACACTGAACCAGCCGTTAATGAGAATGCTTACCTTTGGGACATAACCAATAATAGGCTTCCACTGATTGCCAATCCATGAGGACGTATCGAAATTAGTATTCTCTGGAAACAACCAGCGACCCATGACAGCTCGCTTCTGCAAACAAGCAACGCGGCCACAGAGATCATCATAATCTAAAACCACCTCCTTAATATCCATATCGTGCTTAAAAACAGGTCTCTTCTTCTTACTGCGACGACCTCGGATATTACTTTTCTTGCAACCCTGTAAACAATCCACCACCTTTGGGACGGGAATGAAACCCTGTCTGATGATAAGGTCGTCGATATTGTCCAGTCCCTCCGCAAAATAACCACCCACCACTTTTGATTTGGTACGTACCGCTGAGTTATTGGAAAAATCCATATTGGGATCGAACAAGATCGCTGCTAGGATCGAAATTGTGCGAAGACAGTAGATGGAGAATAGTTACTGTGATTACAGTAAACCGTCACTGCAAATATGTCAGAACAATTAAGCACGAGATTGTAGCAGAATAATAACACCTGTGAATCCAAATTGCCGTCACTGTCACTAATACAGAGCCAACATGACATGTGGCACTATGGACAGCTTCTATATCACAGGCCGGCCCACCACCTCAGATAGAATCGATTTGAAAAATTCGACGTAAATATTAGCTCAATCGATCCCAAAACGGCAAAGAAATCATAGAAGGTGTGCATACGAAAAAGGCTAAATGAGGATAACTAAGAATAGAAAGGTGGCCAAAAAAGAGGATATGATAAAAATCTCAATACCCAATATGCCTAATCTAACGGCAGAGATACCAATAGTGACGACTATACTTCTCAATTAACTTGAGCCCAGACAGATGAGCAGTGGAACGACAGAGATGGCCGCCGATTCGATAAAACCAACAAGAAATATTTTAAAAACCCCTGAGAAAAGGACAAGTAGACTGAAATAGATCAAGCCGAGACCATAAAGCGACCTAGAGAAAATAAAACTAATCAATCCATCCAGATCATACACACATCAGGCATCTGACAACAGCAGAGTGGCCAGAAGAATGTGGATAATAATTAATGCCAGATAGGAGTAGTTGACATTAATGGAAGTCAGAGGTCGAGTTCAGAACGAGAAAATTACTAAGCCCGGAAAAACATTCAAAATGGTTGGAAATTGTCGAAAAATATGCCGTTGGTAGAAAATGCCGGATGGAAAAACCAGTGCACTTCTAAAGATGACAACAGTAGCAGCATAAACAACCCGGACAAGCCCACCATCTTTTACAGATGCGGAAGCCAAAACTCTTGCATGGCCGTGAGATAATGAGGGAGTCCGCCCATTTGCACCATAATTGGTACCATCTACTAGACGGGGTAGACCGCTGTTGAAAGTCTCCGAAGAAGAAACAGAAGACGAGCTACCGATATGCGAGCAATAGTCCTCTAAGTTCAGCATCAAACATAACTAGAGACGAGAGATATACAACCCCAATGCATCCGGATACACGCCCCAAAGCCTCCCAATTCTTAAAGATCAATATGCGAGTAGTGACTGAAAAAGGACAAGAAGTTATTCAAAAGCAGATAGCTTAGTTAAAAAGCTTATGATGGACGAAAATGGCCACAAGAATATAGATGGCAACTAAGATGAGGACAATAGATTCACAAATCTCCACAATATCAATAACACTCGTCATTATTCAAAGCCAATGCCAAAGCCAATGCCAAAACCAACCATAGGGACCCCCGATATCCCCCGTGATACAAGGGAAAGAGAAATCTAAAACTATAGATACACAAACATATTGAACCAAAGAGGACAAGTAGGGCAACAGATAAAGGGTGTCGACAATTTCAAGTTTTACAGCATCGACGGTAGCGCGAGAATGACAGTTGAAGTGCACCATGGTTGGAACAGCGTGGAGTTATCGCGCCGGCAAGTTTGCTGCAATCAACGGAGTGCGGGGGGTCGACCTGCTCGACCGTTAACAAATTGCCACCCCCCGCAGTTGACCGGTTGATCGGGCGTTGACCCAAGATGGACGGTTGTCGTTTAGTGTGGGGGGTCACCAAATTGAAGTGTACGGGCAGGTCCATAGCCCCCGCAACCACCACTTTGAGGTGGCTCCGCCACATGCGCTCAGCGCGCCACCATTCCGCCACCACCGTGAAAAATCACCGCTGCCAGCAAAACAAAATTTGCCATTTTTTTTTTTTTATCGGTGCTGACAGAATTTATGGCACCATAAATTTTTTTTTAAGCGGTGATATTGTGTTTGTAAAAGTCAATGAATTACATTAAATTTCCTTTTAGATATTTTGTTTATATAAAGGAACAGAATGTATTGTATTTTTTTTCAGTTGTTGTTAAATGCACAGCAGTGCAATTGTTAAAAACACAGTGAGAGCAGAATTAAAGATATACACAGCAGAGTATATTTTTGAAACACAGAGAGCTGTTTATTTTTTTTAATAATAGACAGAGATAATGAATGTTATTATTAAAGAAAAAGCTTTTTTTTTTTAAGCATTTATAAGAGTTTTTTTTTTCTCGAATCAGTATTTAATTGAATATTTTTATTGTAAATCCTCAGTTGGATGGGAAGAAGTTGTAATGCTTTTTTTGAAGAATTGAATTTTTTTTTTATGAGAAAAATCAGTCACTGTGTCTGCAAATTTTTTAAATATTTTCTCTGTGTTAGAGAGGGAGTTTATTCTCCATTGTTAATTCTGGAATTTTTCAAATTTCCAACATGGTATCAGAGCCAATTCAGGCTATTTGAAGGTCAAATAAGCTGAAGAAGAGGAGTTCTAAATTGCAGAAGCCTCTCCAGCAGCGTGAAGGTTCAGTCAAGAAGAATTCGAAGGTATTTCTCTATACAGTTCTGTGTTACTGTTGCAGTACAGTTAGTAAATTAAAACACACAGTCAAGTGTTTTGAGTCATAGTTAAGAGTGCAGAATGGCTGGAGCCAGCACAGGTATGGGTATGGGAAATATCCATCTCCCACAATTTAATGGGAAAAATTATGACTACTGGTCAATAACTATGAGGGCATTATTTGTCTCCCAAGACTTATGGGAATTTGTTGAGGATGGCTTTGAAGAGCCAGCAGATGAACTTGAGTTTAATATGTTAACTCAGGCAGAAAGAGAGATTCTGAAGAGAAATAAGAAGAAAGATGCCAAGGCTCTTTTCTTCTTGTATCAAGCAGTGCATGAGAGTGTGTTTCCGAGGATAGCAGCAGCTAAGAGATCCAAAGAAGCATGGCAGACTCTTATGACAGCTTATCAGGGAATGGAGAAAGTGAAGACAGCAAAACTTCAGTTGCTGAGGAGAGACTTTGAGACTCTCTGTATGAAAGAGTCAGACACTATTGACTCATTCTTCACTCATGTGATTGGAATGGTTACACAAATTAGATCACATGGAGAGACTCTTGAGGACAAGAGGATTGTTGAAAAACTCTTGAGAAGTTTACCCTCAAGATTCGATGTGATTGTCACCACCATAGAAGAGACAAGGGATCTCACAAAGTTTTCAGTGGATGAATTACATGCATCACTGATTACCCATGAACAGAGATTGAGTAGGAGTGAAAACTCATCTCTTGAGCAAGCCTTTAAGGCCCAGATGTCTTTTGGAAGAGGAAGAGGGCAAGGCAAAGGAAGAGGAAGAGGCAGAAGCCAAAACAGAGGTGGAAGGAACAGTCCAGCAAATGCTCAAGGAAGGGGCATCAATTCAAATCAGCATCAAGGCCAAAGCAGCCAGCAAAGTGGACAGCAGAATGATCAAGGACAAAGGTATGATAAATCCAATGTTCAATGTTACAATTGTAAGAAATATGGTCATTATGCTAATGAATGTAGAAAGAAGAAACAAGATATGAGAAGTGGAACTAGTGCAAATTTCACTAAAGAAAACAACAGTCAAAGTAATTTGTTTTTAGCTTGTAATATGGCTGAAGAAAAGAGTGAAGACTTATGGTTTCTAGACTCCGGTTGTAGTAACCATATGACAAGAAACTTAGCAATGTTTTCTATGTTAGATGAGAGTGTGCAGTCACAAGTCACACTAGGAACTGATAGCAAAGTTTCTGTTATGGGAAAAGGAGATGTGAATGTTTTAACAAGATTAGGTGCAAAGAAATCCATAGCAGATGTTTATTATGTTCTAGGAATGAAGTGTAATCTCTTAAGTATTGGACAGCTTGTCCATAAGGGATATAATGTTTTCTTTGATAATGATGTTTGTACCATCATGGATAAACCACCCAGCAATCAGTGTATTGCTGAAGTGAAGATGACAAGGAACAAGATGTTCCCTCTCAGAATGAGAGCAGACTTGAAGAATGGTGAAGAGAAAGCAGCAGTTGCACAGGAGACTTTCCAAAGCGAACCAAAGGATGATAATTGGTTATGGCACTTGAGATTTGGACATCTCAACTTTGGAGGTCTTAATTTGTTGAACAAAAAAGGAATGGTAAGTGGTTTACCATTGATAGAGAAACCAGACAGCCTTTGTGAAGGTTGTATTCTTGGGAAACAACACAGAGAAAGTTTTCCTTCCGGGAAAATCATAAGGGCAAAAGCACCCTTAGAGATTGTCCACTCAGATGTATGTGGACCGATGCAAACTCCATCACTTGCAAGCAGCCACTATGTGTTAACATTCATAGATGATTTTACAAGAAAAACTTGGGTTTACTTTTTGAAAAAGAAAAGTGAAGTGTTTGAAAAATTTCGCAATTTCAAAGCACTTGTTGAGAATCAGAGTGGGCTGCATATCAAGGTCTTAAGGACTGATAGAGGAGGTGAGTATATATCTAAAGATTTTCTACGGTTTTGTAGAGAAAATGGTATTCATAAACAGTTTACAACTAGATATACTCCGCAGCAAAATGGAGTGGCCGAAAGGAAAAACCGAACCATAATGGACATGGCGAGGAGTATGTTAAAGGCAAAGCATTTGCCTAATGATTATTGGGCCGAAGCTGTACATTGTGCAGCGTATATTTTGAACAGGTGCCCTACAAAAGCAGTTATGAACAAAGTGCCAGAAGAGGCATGGAGTGGCACAAAGCAAAGTGTCACACACATGAAGGTTTTTGGATGTGTGGCTTATGCACACATTCCGGATCAGCTAAGGAAGAAGTTGGATAGCAAGGGGGAGAAATGTATTTTCATTGGATACAGTGAGGAATCCAAGGCATACAGGTTATATAACCCATCCAGCAAGAAGTTTCTTGTGAGCAGGGACGTTCAGTTCATTGAAGAGGAAGCTTGGGATGGAAGCATAGAGAAAACAGTGAATGTAAAACATTGTTTATCTCATGATGACAATGATGATGAGGTGGCTGAAATACATCCCCAAACAGCAGCACCAATACAAGGGCAGCAAAGTACACCCTTGAGGAGAAATGAAAGTTCTTCTCCAAGCACACCACAAGGAGGAAATTCAAGTGCTTCTTCAAGCACTAATACACCTACTGTAAGAGGTAAGAAATTTAGAAGTTTGAAAGAGATTTATGAACAAGATATAACAAATGAAGGTATCAATTCTTTGTTTGCTTTATATTGTCATGTTGATGATCCTGTTCATTTCGAAGAAGCCATCAAGGATAAGAAATGGATGGAAGCTATGGATGAGGAGATAAATGCCATAGAAAGGAACAAAACTTGGGATTTGGTTGAACTCCCAAAAGGTAAAGATGTCATTGGTGTTAAATGGGTCTACAAGACCAAGAGTAATGCTGAAGGCAAGATAGAGAGACACAAGGCAAGACTTGTTGTCAAAGGCTATAAGCAGAAGCATGGCATTGATTATGAGGAAACTTTCGCACCGGTTGCAAGAATGGAAACCGTGAGAGCAGTGTTGTCCATAGCAGCACAAAACAAGTGGAAATTTTACCAAATGGACGTGAAGTCAGCATTCCTAAATGGAGTGTTAATGGAAGAGGTTTACATTGAACAACCTCTCGGCTATGAGAAGAAAGGCCAAGAGCATAAAGTATGCAAGTTGAAGAAAGCTCTTTATGGGCTAAAGCAAGCGCCAAGAGCGTGGTACAGTAGGATAGACTCATATCTACTGGAAAATGGTTTTGAGAAGTGTGAGGGAGAACCCACCCTCTACATCAAAGAACAAGACGGTAAAATCTTGATTGTAGTCTTGTATGTTGATGATGTTATTTTTACAGGTAATGATGATTGCCTTATTAAACATTTCAAAACAGTCATGAAGGAAGAATTTGAAATGACTGATATGGGTTTGTTGAGATACTTCTTGGGAATAGAAGTAGAACAAGATGAAAGTGGGATTTTCATCTCACAGGCAAAGTATGTTAATGAGGTACTTGAAAGATTTAACATGCAGGAATGCAAAGGAGCAATCACTCCAACAGTGATGGGATTAAAACTCAACAGAGAGGACATCAGTAAGGATTTTGATCCTAGTCTATACAAGAGCATAGTTGGCAGCCTCATGTATTTGACTGCAACTAGGCCGGACATAATGCATGCTGTTAGTTTGATTTCCAGGTTCATGGAAAAGCCAAAGGATGCACATTGGCAAGCAGCAAAAAGAATTTTGAGGTATGTTAAAGGTACTAAAAGCTTTGGTATTTTTTATACTACTTCAGAAAGTTCAGATTTAGTTGGTTACACTGACAGTGATTGGGCTGGAAGTGTTGATGATCGGAAGAGCACTTCCGGTTATGTTTTTCATATGGGTTCAGGAGCCATTTCATGGGCTTCTAAGAAACAACCCGTTGTAGCGTTGTCTACAGCAGAAGCAGAATATGTGGCAGCTACAGCAGCAGCGTGTCAAGAAGTTTGGATGCGGAAAATGTTGAGAAGCTTATGTCAAGAACAGGTAAAAGGGACAGTGATATTTTGTGACAATAGCTCAGCTATTGCATTGTCTAAGAATTATGTTTTTCATAAGAGGACTAAACACATTGATACCAAGTTTCACTTCATACGTGAATTGGTTAGCAATGGCGAGATCGTTTTGCAGCATTGCAGAACGGAGGATCAATTTGCAGATATCCTCACAAAGCCACTTGCGCAGAAAAGCTTTGAACATTTCAGAAAATGCATGGGTATGCAAGAAAACCCAGCAGTTGAAATTAAGGGGGAGTGTTGGAATGTAATTCCAACTGCCGATCAAGTTGCAGGCGGCAACAAATCAGCACTGCACAGGTTGGCGGCACCATGGTTGGAACAGCGTGGAGTTATCGCGCCGGCAAGTTTGCTGCAATCAACGGAGTGCGGGGGGTCGATCTGCTCGACCGTTAACAAATTGCCACCCCCCGCAGTTGACCGGTTGATCGGGCGTTGACCCAAGATGGACGGTTGTCGTTTAGTGTGGGGGGTCACCAAATTGAAGTGTACGGGCAGGTCCATAGCCCCCGCAACCACCACTTTGAGGTGGCTCCGCCACATGCGCTCAGCGCGCCACCATTCCGCCACCACCGTGAAAAATCACCGCTGCCAGCAAAACAAAATTTGCCATTTTTTTTTTTTTATCGGTGCTGACAGAATTTATGGCACCATAAATTTTTTTTTAAGCGGTGATATTGTGTTTGTAAAAGTCAATGAATTACATTAAATTTCCTTTTAGATATTTTGTTTATATAAAGGAACAGAATGTATTGTATTTTTTTTCAGTTGTTGTTAAATGCACAGCAGTGCAATTGTTAAAAACACAGTGAGAGCAGAATTAAAGATATACACAGCAGAGTATATTTTTGAAACACAGAGAGCTGTTTATTTTTATAATGTATTTATATTTGAATTGAAATATACAGCAAAGTTTTTTTTAAGACGTAGAAACGTGCTTTTTTTCTCGACTAGGTTTGGCAAGTAAGAGATTTTTATTGTAAATCCCTCTGCAGTGAGGAAGAAGTTGTAACAGTTTTTTTTTTGAAGAAATTGAATTTTTTTTATTGTGGAAATTCTGTTACTGTGAGTGCAAATTTTTAAATATTTTCTCTGTGTTAGAGAGGGAGTTTATTCTCCATTGTTAATTCTGGAAACTTCAAATTTCCAACAAAGGAAGATGCAGCCCCCACCCGCAAACCAGCAGAAAGAGATATTCTAAACTCAGAATGTGGAAAGAGCTTCCATAAAATCAGAATACCATATGCCAGTGACCAACCAACCCCACATACCGGCAAGAAAAAGATATTCTCAACCAGGTTAGAAGCAAGATTTAATCAATGGCCAAGATTTGTTTATGCAATCTTCGGTTGCATAACGTACACCTTCCTGTTTCCTATTTTCTTTCTTTTCCATAAACAAATCAATCAATGCATCCGTCCATTTCTCTCTCGGTGCCTAAATATCCATGAGGTCTTCACGTAAGTTGGAGAAAAAATCTGCAACTTCAAATTTCATTTTCAAATTTCTGATTTATACAGCTTAATCAATCTCCCGTTTGAATTCATCTGCGCTTCACTGCTTTTCCTCATTATATTTCACCTCGTATTACATCTTACTTGTTTTATATAAACATAGTCACTCCACATGGTTGGGGATTTCATTTTCTTTTGCTAACTGAAGCATAATTATAATGCATTTTAGCTATGTTAATTATAAAATTAATTATTTTAAGAATATATGTAGTTAAACAAATCTTAATCTTATAAAATAAATTATATTATAATAATTATAATTATAGTCTTAATTTTATTTTTCATTCAAATAATTAATCAATTCATTAATTTTTAATTTCTAAATAGTCAAAATATTTTATTTCAAATACATTATACATATTTTTTTATCTTTATTTTAAAATATCTTATTTTTTTGGATCAGGGAAAAGAACAATCAGAATAATCAACTCAGTAGGATGCTTACATAGATTGTGGGAGAGTTGGATTTAATATTTACCAGATAGATAATTTAAGAAAAAGTGTTTTTCATCTTTCACACTTTTAGTATAGAAAATGTGACAAACTCTTTCATGCCAACACCTAATTTCAATATAAAATTCATAATTTTTAATTTTTATCTAAGCAACATTTATTTTCTCATAATTATTATCATTTTGCATTGAAAAATATCTCATTATTATTATAAGAATACCAACTAAATAAAACTATTATGAGAAAAAATATAACTTGGCTTGAAAATGCTCACATTATTTTTAAAAGTATGTTAGTGGAAATTGCTGAGTTTTTTTTCAATGAAAAATCTAAGTATAATATAAATATGTAAATATTTAGTACATTTAAAAAAAACCCAAAATTTCTTCATTATATTTTATTTATTTACAATGATTCCAAATTTTTTAATTTTAATGAATGATATTGTTTTAATGTATCGGGGTATAATTTATAAATAAAAATTTATATTAATAAGCTCATAATCTAAAATACTCGCAGAATAATTCATAAATTTTTGTAAGATTATGAAAAATTTGAGCAAATTTTTTTGAAAATCTGGGTTACAGTAGTTAAACTTCAATATTTTGGGTGCCCCAAAGGTTTTTGATGGTGCTCAATCCATTTCCACCATCAAAAATGCAATTCAAGCACTTGAACTACTTGAATTTTTTGATTTTTTTAAAACCAGATTTCGATAAAAAACTGCCTATTCTGTTGGGTCCCTAAACAACTCCTACATTGATTAAAACACTATAATCTAATTTTTTGTTTTGTATGATGCCTTTATGTTTTGCTTCCCTGATTGGATACTATTGGATACTAAACTTTGAAAGGGAGTTAAACAAAATCAACTCTATCATTTCACATTTTCTGTGAACACGTACAAGGCACAATAGGAAAACTCTATCATTTCACTTTTTCTGTGAACACGTACAAGGCACAATAGGAAAATTATATCATTTCACATTTTTTGTGAACACGTACAAGGCACAATAGGAAAACTCTATCATTTCACATTTTCTGTGAACATGTACAAGGCATAACAGGAAAATTCATCCTCGCTAGATAGGTGGATAAATGCAACTAGGGCATGAACGACTTAATCTGGCTTTGTTGCTAAAAAATTTATGGAGGTGGCTTATGGCATCAAATAATAAAAGCTAAATACTTTAAGAAGAATAAATTGAATTTACTAGCCTAGGGAAGGGGCTCCGAATTCAAAGGTGGTTTCACAGTGATGGAGAAGTTTTTTTGTCTACCAAACAATAGTTCTTAGGGAATTTGAGATGGGAGATCGACGTTCTATTTTGGGTTGGGTGCAATCAAAGGCGTGGCAGGTATACACACTTTACCTTTTCTTGTATACCAAACAATAGTTCTTAGGGAATCTGAGATGGGAGATCGACGTTCTATTTTGGGTTGGGTGCAATCAAAGGCGTGGCAGGTATACACACTTTACCTTTTCCTCTATTTTATTTTTTACATCAAAAATGAATTTTCTTTATAAAGGATACGGGTTGTCTTCCCCGGCAATAGAATAGCTCGGACGACATCAACGTTCTATTTTGGGTTGGGTGCAATCAAAGGTATACACACTTTACCTTTTCCTCTACTTTATGTTTTACATAAAAAATGAATTTTCTTTATAAAGGATAGGAGTTATCTTCTCAGGCAACAGAATAGCTCGTACGACAGGTTTTTGCCGGAATCCGGTTCAGTAAAATTCAAAAAATAAGGTAGTTGCAGTGTTTGGAATCTATTTTTTAGAGTGGAAATGGATTCAACACTATCAAAAACTCCTAGAACACCCAAAATACTGAAGTTTAACAACTGTAAACAGGATTCCGATAAAATCTTTGCCATATTTTTTCAAAATCTTTGCGGGATTCCGGACCATTCTGTTACTTTTTTAGACTACAGCTAAAAGATATAGCAATAGATCTTACAAAATCTTGGAAGGAAGTTGGGGATCTTGGCCTATCAGGACAATTAGCTATTGAATGGGAAGAATATACACTTCAATTGAACCTTGCATACATATTTTGTCACCAAAGGAGTACTGAGTGATATGGAATGGAGATATACATAAAAGACAAGTTTTGACTAGTGAAACATATTTTATTATCAAACAAGTTACATATTCTATTATCAAACAAGTTTCTACACCTAACAGTTGGTTGAACCTGACATGGAAATGGAACATTTCCCAGAAGCTAAAGTACTTCGCATAGATGAAACATTCCCCAGCTTCACATGGCTGGTGGTTTGAAAAAAAAAACTGACATCGAAAAATTTACACAAGAGGAGCTTCCGAGGTCAGAGTACATGGTGTGGGTTATGCTAGGCCGTGTTGAAGACGTGAACCACATATTCCTACAATGTCTTTTTTTCTGTTTTTGTGTGGTTCGCGAATCTCTTAAATATAAGAGCCTCTTGGAATAGGACAATCGTAGGGGAATGTTTAATACAGTGGTGGAGTATAAAACACACATGGCACTACAGAATGCCAGCGTATCTGAGCAATAAAAGCTGGAAGTGAGGAGAAAATGCTGAAAGATATATGGGTTTGTTATCCATTACAAAAAGCAATAGATTCCCAAAGGATATATGGGTCTGTTATCCATTGGGTTCTATTTCTACGGGGCCTCATCATTCTTATAGCCATGTGGGATGGTCATGTATTTGAGTCGTGGAGATTTTTATTGTTTCCACTACTTTAGCTACAAAGGAACAAAGCTTCTTGCTTTGTGGGGAGTCTTTTATTGCTCCAAATGGATTGAAATAGAGGAAATGGAGGTCTTGAGAGAGTCGAAGGTGGTTGTGGAGTGGATAAATATGAGATATATGTTAGAGACTCCTGATCTCACAAACTGAAAGGACAGGATCAAGATTTCAAAAGGGTCACCATTTCCTATAGAGACCAAAACAGTGAGGCACATAAATTGTCCAAAGACAGATACAGCTTAGAGCTGGGTAGATCAGATATTTTGTTTTCAAAAATGGCTGTTTTCAGGGGTTTGAAAACATCATATTATGAAGCTGCTATGACAGAAGTAACAAGTTTTTGTAACTGCATTGAAGCAACAAGGTAGAAGTAACAAGTTTTTGCAACTGCATTGAAGTAACAAGGTGAAAAGAGGAAAAAATTAATGTATTTGCAACTTTCTTTTATAATGAAAACCAGTGTTTTTCTTTCTTGAAAAAAAAAAAATCTGGACAGTAATCTTACCTCCTCAATGCGAGCATCGAAATATCTGTACCGGCCAGGTGTATCAGGAATGTAGTGAGGTGGTGGCGGGTAAGCGACCAATACAGGCCACAGTGGCATCATTTTCTTGCACTCTTTATCTTTAAGCTGCGTGGACGGGCGGCGGAACTTTGCATACAAATTCTCAAGGTTTTGCGGCGGAACTTTACATACAAATTCATGCGGTTTGAACTCTGCCAAATCAACTCTTCGTCTCCTTTACGTAGCGTGTTTCATAACGGATTACCGATTTTCCATTGTACGAATCAATGAACACAACATACCATCCATCCTCGCCGTTGCCAGGTTTGTACTCAACAAGTAGATCCCTCCTCGCAATCGCAATGCTGCTGCTACCTGCATCCTGCATGTTACCCATGTCCATGTTGAAGGTGAAAGGCAATGCTACTCAACAAATATCACTTTATGATGCGACGCTTGTAGATTCTGATGGGAGTAACAGTAAGGTGAAAGGCAATGCTACTCGACAAATATCAATTTATGATGCGAGGCCTGCAGATTCTGATGGGAGTAACAATAATGAGAACAGCTAATAGAAACTTTCAACACGTTGATTAAGTCATTGTAGCCGCTGGTTCTGCAAATTACCAATTAAATTACAAATAATAATAAATTTAAATTTCAACATAATCCTAATATTTAAAATAATTTTTTAATTAAATTTTCAACACACATCTAATATTTATAATAAAAAATTTAAAATCAGTCAAATATAAACATGTCTATAATTAATAAATAATTTAAAATACATGTAGATATTTAAAATATAAACATTTTTATTGTGAACACCTTAAAAAGCCGGATGCATTGAAATTTTGCTCATCAAATAATTTAAATTTATGATTTTTGAGATAAAATTTACCAGAAAAGATACACGGGAAAGAAGTATTTGACAAATGCAAAGGTTTAGGATATCGATTTAAACAAATACGCGGGAAAGAAATATTTGACAAATGCAAAGGTTTAGGATATCGATTTAAACAAAAAAGGCACATGCGCATGTGACAACCAGTTGGCAAGAATTTCAATCTTAGGGTTCTTAAGGTTGAAATTCAACTAAGTAGCAAAAAAATCATTTAATAATGCAAATAACCACAAATTATCATTTATAAAATGCATTGAATAAATTTAATAAATCACTGAGAAGAATAATTTTTGTATTAAATTTCCAACATACATTTAATATTTATAATTAAAAATTTCTAAATATGCCTAATATAAACTTAATTGTTACAGAATCTCACAGAAAAATTTGAGGTGAAATTTTGATCTTTACAACTCGAATATAAACATGATGATTTAAAATACATGTAAATATTTAAAATATAAACATTTCTATAATCAACACCTTAAAAACCTAAATGCATTAGAACTTTAATGAACAAACAACTTAAATTTATGATTATTAAAAAAAATTACCACGCTTTTGGACAAAACTGACCATAGTATTTAGTCCATTAGTTAGGCTACCTATTACTTATTCCAAAAAAATAAAAAAGCTCTTGAAATAGCCACTTGGCAATAATTTAAATTTTAGGGTTGAAATTCAGCTAAGTGGCTTAAAAAAACTTTTGATAATGGAGATAACTACAAAACACCATTTATAAAAAGCACTTAATAAATTTAATAAGTGATTCAAAAGAATATTTTTTTAATTAAATTTTCAACGTACATAATTAAAAACTCTAAAATCCTCTTAATATAAACAAATCTATAAATTGTAATGATTTAAAATACATGCAAACATTTAAAATATAGACATGTCTATCATCAACACCTTAAAAACCCCATACATTGAGACTTTGCACATCAAACAAATCAAATTTATGATTCTTAAAAGTCTTTACCATAATATATGCGGAAATAGCCATTTCGTCGTCATTAGTTAGACCACGTGTTAAGACACAAAACAAAGGTTAGTATACTGATGCAAACAAAAACGGTGCATGTGATATCTAGTTGGCAATAATTTTAATCTTAGGGTTTTTAGGGTTGAACTTCACAAAAGTGGCTAAAACAGCGTTTAATAATTCAAATAACTAAAAAAAAATTCACCATTTATATAATGCACTTAATAAATTTAATAAATCACTAAAAAGAAATTTTTTTTTAATTAATTTTTCAACATATACTGAATATTTATAATTAAAAACTCTAAAATGGTCTAATATAAATGTTTATAATTAATAATAATTTAGAATACATTTAAATATTTAAAATAATTTAAAATATAAACATGTATATTGTCAACCATATTGATGCAAACAAAAGAGAGAATTTTAATTTTAGAAATTTATGATTTTTAAAAGCCTTTACCATATTTTGGACAAAACTGACCCAAAAATATATACAATTCTTAAAAGTCTTTATCATATTTTAGACAAAATTGACCAGAAACTATACCTCATAAGAACCATTTTGTCTATCCAAACAAAAAAGACTTTGGGTTCTTAGAGAAAATCACCATTTATAAAATGCAAGAAGAATAATTTTTTTATTAAATTTTCAACATATGCTTAATATTTATAATTAAAAAATCTAATAAATATAAATATTTAAAATATAAACTATCTATCTACGCAATTAACAATGATTTAAAATACTTAAAGTTGTAGTCAATATGTTATATATTTTGGAGGGTTTTCGGACTCATTCTCCCATCTAATTTATCCATAATTTATGAGAGATTTGTTGGAATTCCTAATTAAGTTGTGAAGTGTCCCTAATCCAAATGCCTCAAATTTTTTAATGCTAAATCCATATATAATAAAAAATAGATTTTAAACAACAAAAAATTTAAGATTACATGAATTTTTTTTGTAAAACTCCATTTAAATATATAATATTCTTAATTTATATAATCATCAATTTTTATATTCTAAATCATTTATATATATTTTTTTTCCAAAAAAAAATTATGTTGACCTGTAAGATCCAATAAAATGAAAGGTATGTTCTACTTTATCGTTACAGATAAAGGATGATATTAAATCATGATAGTTAATCACTTTTTTTATTATTTATTTAGATTAAAAATAACACCTATACACTTCATAATCATTACTATTAAAAAATAGAATTAAACAATAAGATTAAGTGAGAATGATTCATTCTTATTAAAAAAATTAAGAATAAACAAGTTTATTGGCTGGCGAAAGGATAATATTTATATTTAATTTGAATGAGAGTGATTTTCACAATATTAATCAATTATTTAATTTATATGAAAAGGTTAGTTTTTAAATTACTTATATATATGATTTTCTTGTCACTAATTTTATTATTTTTATTATTTTTTCTTTTCATTAATGTTTGAATTTTTGTTTAATTTAAATCTAAGATATTCTATTCTTTATTTTTTATTTTTTGAATAGTGTTTGAATTTTTGTTTAATTATGTCGTAAGGTGTTTTTCTTTGAGAATAGCTCTCCCAACGACCATTGTGTGCCAGTCTACACCATTAGATGAAATGTTAGACGATTGAACATTTTTCACCCGCCAGATTAATTGTTAATATAAAGAGAAAATTAATAGTTAAGGCACATAATGGACTCCGAATAATCTTATTCTTGTGCGCTAAAACAACCCTTGTGCAAACTATGTAGGTGACATGGGTGGAACAGTATATGTGCGATGAAATAACCTTCTTGTTGCTTCTTGTTGTGTGGTGAAGACAAGTATTAGTTACAATTTGTAACAAGATTCTCTACTACCATTTATCCTTCTAACTTTGAGGTCTTTTGCAGTACAAGCTCATGGAAGCCTTCTCTTGATGGTATGTCGTTCGGAGGAGAAACCCTACCCAACATACCCATTTTGAATTGATAAGAAATTTTATAGATTGACACCGTCTGTTCCTTTTTGAAATGGTTCTTAGGTAATGTTTAATCGGCTATGCTTGCACTAGGTAGTCAGACTGCTCTCGTCCTTGGAGGTTATCCTACAGGAAAATACATGAGTTTTTCCTCAATTATTATTATTTTGTCTCTGCTAGTATTAGCCCCGCTTTATAACCTTCGGTCTCTACAACTACAATGAACTATTTTTCATAATATATTTAGTCACGACGAGTTCTACAATTAATCAAGTATCTTATTGAGTTCGACCAATTAATTTCTTCTAGTTTTCATTTTTGCATGAAGGATTCTCTGTTCAATAAGCTTCATTATTTTAATTTAGTTCTAATGCGGGTTATGAATCCTTCTTACTTCAAGGTTTACATGCAGTTCTTGTGCAAAACATGCTCATGGAGGGATTCTCTCGATGGTATGTCGTCCGAAGGAGAAACCCAACCCCAACATATCCATCTTGGATTGATAGGTAATTTATAGGTAATTTTATCCCACTCTCATCCTTGGAGGTTATCCTATAGGAGTTCCACAATTAACCAAGTATCTTATTGAGTTCGACCAATTAATTTCTTCTAGTTTTCATTTTTGCATGAAGGATTCTCTGCTCAATATACTTCATTATTTTAATTCAGTTCTAATGCTAGTTATGAATCCTTCTTACTTCAAGGTTTACATGCAGGTCTTGTGCAAAACATGCTCATGGAGGGATTCTCTCGATGGTATGTCATCCGAAGGAGAAACACAACCCCAACATACCCATCTTGGATTGATAAGTAATTTATAGGGAATTTTACCCCACTCTCATCCTTGGAGGTTATCTTATAGGAAAATACATGAATTTTTTCCATAAATATTATTATTTTGTCTCTGCTGGTATTAGCCTTGCTTTCTAACCTCCCACTGATGGAACTTTCACATGTTAGTCATCTCTTCCTCTCAGGACAAATGGGTTGGAAATCCATGAAGACTTCTCTTTCATTCTTCGATACCAATCCTCTAGGTTATAATTAAGCTTTCATAATTTGCATGCGGCACCAGGTTCTCGAAAGGTCAAGATTGGTTATAGGTTAGGGTTTTAAGTTATGTATAATGTCGTCACTTTAATTTAAATGCTCTGTGTGTTGAAATACCCCCTGTGGTCGACCATGCAACCAAGAAATACTCAACCATCGGGTTTGGGTTGTCGAAATATGACATTAGTTTCTTTAATTAGTCAGTGCCTACACATTTTAATGATGAACTATTTTGGATTGTTTACGAGGGTTCACAACCTTTCTGTGGCATATGTTTGATCAATTTATCAAAATTCATTTTCGAAATCAAAATCATTTCTTAAAAGTTGTCCTATATGTTTAAACCATTTTAAGCTAAATCTTACTCACCTGTGGTGGTTGGTACATCAACGACTAGTCTAGCATTAAAGGCTATTGTGACATTGATTGATGAGAAATTGTTTGTTTAGAAACGATCACATACTAAAAAATTGAATGGAAAGTGCTTGGATACAATGCATTTAAACATGTATGATTTCACAACAACTCTATTGGTGGGTTGTCCTTCTCAAGGATCCTTGGTGCTACTACAAATATATCTAAAGTGCCTGGAAAGAAATCAAAACAGGCATTATCCTCTTCCGGTGAAGAAAGAGATGTGCCAGAATGTTTGCAAATGTTCCTAAAGAAAAGGTAACTAAAATTTTTAGATTCTTTATGTTCGTCTCTAAATGTATTCTAAATATCCAAGATTAGCTCATTTGGTTTCTTTTCAAAAGAAAACAGTGTAAAAAAAAAAAGATTAAGGAGCTAGATCTCAATGCTCTTGCACTTTCCCTGCTTGCTTGGGTAGGTAGGGAAAAGGCTATCTTCATACAATGATGGCTTAGCATGCACTTCTTGATGGGACAGGAAAAAAAAAAAAACCAATTTTGATATGCCACAATTTCTTTATGTAATTATGTCATTGCGGTGAGAAAATGCTTTAAAATCCTTAAAAGTCTAGTATATATGATTATGTTGAAAATGGAACCAAGAAAGATTCTAATTTAATTTTTTCTTGAATTAAATTAGAAGAAAATTGTAATTCCACATGACATGACAACTTTTATGAGTTAACTAAGTTGGTTTAGGTAATTGAAGTAGAGGGTCTAACTTGAGTCATGTAGAGTGGTTCCTACTTTATAAGAGCCGAAGTTGAGTCTATTTGGAGTTTTAATTAATTAATTCAGTTTAATTGAGTTAAATTCAGTTAAACTAGTCCCAACTATTGGAGGAACTAGTAGGAGGTCTAGTAGTGGAGTGAAACTTAATTGTTCAACTAGTTAACTGATATTAGGAATTTGGCTTCTGTGATCCATAAATTGTGAATAAAATCTTTCGATAAAAATCACATAACTGATAATTCAACCATAAATAACTCATGCACATGTGATCTATGAGTTACCCATTTGAGATTGGAGTTCAAGGGAAATGCACTATCAGTTGTATAATCATCCAAATTGTACATGTGGTGCATTCAGTCATAGGAAGGCTGATGTAGGAGCATCATGGTTCCAAAAATTTGTACATTTAGTAGAATCTAGGGGGTCTTATGTTTTTCAAAAGATTTGTTTTCCTAGGTATTTAATTAATGAAATTTTCAATATTTTAAGTGATTTATGTGAGACATTTAGAATAGGATTTAATTAAATATTGAGAGTAATATTTGTAAATGTTCTCGAATGTAGGAGAACATGAGTGATTGGTGTGGATTGAAATATTCTGAAATATTGTAAATCTTAGATTAGAAAGTAGTTCATGATTTATGTAGGATCCTTAGGATTTAGTTGAATGTTGAGATCCTCAAGGGATAAAGAAGAGAATATAGGAATTAATTGAGGACTTGAGGATTCTTAGAAATTAGTTGAGAATATTGAGGATTTGAACCAAAATTGGTTACAGAACCTTTTGTATATAATTGTAAAGCCTCAAAGGCACCAAAAAAAATGAAAAGAGACATAGATTCTTAGAGAGGAAGCTTAATTGTAAGCATATAGGCACACAGAGAGAGGAAGAGAAAAGGGCCATGTAAAAGGAATATCTGGCCAAAGCCAGATTGTAAATAGATTTTTCTTGTATTTGTACAATTTGTCATTTCTGTTATGTGCTGAGTGATCCATAATAGAAATAACTTGATATCAGTGAAATAATTCCCTATAACAAATTCTAGATTGAATGTATAAGTCTTTCTGAGTGATAAAGGACTTAATGGCTGGGTAGAATCTGTATGATTCCAGTTTGGGAGTTAATTAGCTGTGAATGAATCTAACAGGAGCAAATCTGTGCAGACAAACTTATGTGCAGGTCGAGAGGAATAAAACAAGAATTACGGCTTTAAGACAATATGAAAAGGTGTACATAGAGCATGATAAATCTGGATAAGATTCAATAACAAGAATAAGCTCAGGAGAGATAGCGTTAAAGAAAAAAGGAACAAGATCAGGAGAGATAGCATTAAATAAAACAGGAACAAGCTTAGGAGAGATAGCGTTAAATAAAACAGGAACAAGCTCAAGAGGAGTAGCATGGAGGAAACGGTGTTGCAAAGTCTCGACAGGGAAAGAAGAGAAATCGACTGAGGCAAAAACACCTATAATATTTCCAAAGAATGTGATCAGGCAACGAGGATCGAATCACAGGATTGAAGTTTCAAGATTTAACAGTAGAGATCAGTGCAGGCAGAAGAGCC
This sequence comes from Pinus albicaulis, assembly GCA_034641835.2. Classification (NCBI taxonomy): domain Eukaryota; kingdom Viridiplantae; phylum Streptophyta; class Pinopsida; order Pinales; family Pinaceae; genus Pinus; species Pinus albicaulis. The sequence continues at coordinate 4,466,774 of MU968403.1, read as the reverse complement.
GCATGAAGGTGAATTGAGGGTCATGATTAGATCGTAGATGTGAAGGCGAGAGATGTTAATATGATATCACTTCGCAAGGTAAAGTATTTTATTTGCGATGTGATGAAGGGAAAGCAGTGAGGACCGTTAGATCTGGGCGCAGATCAACGATGAACGATGAATTACAAGTTTGCACATCGCAAATGTTAGCGGATAGCATTTAAGACTTGGCTGGATAAGTTAATTTGTTTGCGATGTGGTAAGGGTTGAAAGATGCAATGCGATGAGGAGGAGCCACGTGTCAGTACTATGCATTAGTGCACATCTCAGATTTTATGTTTTGTACTTAAGGATTGCACAGTAAGTTATGTTGGATGCGATGCGATGCGATCACATATAGCACAAGATAGGAGATACGTTTGTTGCTAAACGTTAAAAGCTGCGAGCAAGAGAAGCGTGATGTATTGTGATTGGTTAAGTATTGTGGGACCCAAAAACCCCTGTTTCGTGTATATGTAAGGGATTTTGTTATGTGCATTCTATTATAAATTAATCGTTGTTGATTGCTAGCATATGAATGTTTAATAAAAATCCAATATTGTAATCCATTTCGTAAAAGGGAGTTTATGTGGGCCATAACCCACATGTCATGGTATTATTTAAAATTGTAGTTTCGTGCTGCATCAAGTGGGTAATTGTGGGGTTAATTCCGCTAACCCTGCATCTTTGGATATTTGTGTCCTTATGGTTGCATCATTTGGTATCAGAGCGAGTAAAAGCTCTTTTGGGAGAAAGTTAAAGCAAGTATGTTCTTCGAAGGATAAATCAAAACAAGCATAGTTTTTTATGAAGTTGTAGAGTTAAACTATGCAGAAGACATCTAGTAGTAGAACAGAATAATATTCAGTGTGATTGCGGATTAGAGGAGAAGGAGTCAGATTATAAATCTGAAAAGGTGGAGACAAGTGCAGAAAGAAAATTCAGATAGTAAAATCTGACAAAGTGATGGTTGTTTTCTGGAGAAGAACATAGATCCATTCAAATGTGAAGAGTGGAAGTAGTCTTCTTGTGAAATAATGTAGTTGTTTTTTTATTTAAATCTGATTTGATTTTTGTAGGTTTCAGACAAAGGAGGAATATCTTAGCAAGGAAAACAAGAGGAGCTGTAAATAAAAGAAGAATCAGGTGTGTTCTTGAAGGTAGAGTGAAGTGGATACTCTAAAGAAAAGCGGCAAAGAACCTAAATGTTCCAATTGAAGGTTGGACTGAGAGGAAAAGAGTGTTCTTAGAAGAAAGTAGAATTGCAGAAGCTGAGCAAAGGATTTTTTCAATATAGGTTCCACAGATAGAGAACCAGTGTTACCAAAATATCGAGCTTAAGGAGAGAAGGCTTGGTGAGGTACTTGCAACAAGTATGGAGACTTGCTAAGAAAGAGAGGCTTAGTTCAGTTCACAAGTGAACATATGTAGTTCACAATAGACAACAGAATAACTACTGATAGTCATAGCAGATGTTCAGAGAGAAGCAACGGCAGAAGAAGAGTGGAGAAATATGACCAGGTAAATAGCATAGAGAAGATAAGTCAAGAAGAGATTGATAGAGAGAAAGCTGAGATAAATTTCCAACTTGCATTATTGATGGATATGTTGCAGAGAAATAAGGTATACCATAGGTATGGTTGGATTATGAGAAAAAAAGTGAAATGGCATAGGCTATAAGAGAAGAGAAAGCAACAGGTGAATATGCAGCTAATAGAGGCACTGAGGAAGCTTGAGTAGATTATAGATGTTCAATTGAGGATAGAGAAGCTCGAAGGAGTTGAGCTACAACAAAAGAAAGTTTTTGGAGAAGAACGAGTTCCTTTTGAACTTGAAGATGGAGCAATGATGTCTGAAACATCAGTTGAGGCTACTGAGCCTTGTGATTTTGAAATTAACAATTTGTGTATACTTGCAGGTCTTATACAGGATGATGGACAATCTTTCAGTATTATCAAAGAAGAGGAAGCATAGAGATATAATCTGAATATTGTTTTAAAGAATAAATATGAGACAGTTAGGTCTCATGAGGAAGCTCATACACAATTAAAGGAAGATATTACTTTTCAGCATACTGCTAGAGTTGTAAGCAAAGGAAGTTTGGCTTATATTGGTAGGAAAAAGCAAGAAAACGAAGCTTACTTTTGTAAACCTGGGCAAGGTATTTTGTTTGATGAAGAAAGTGAATATGTGAAGGAAGGACAAGATGAAGATCTTGTGAGATGTTTGACAAGTTCAGATCAGCATGAAGATTTGGTGATCAAGACACCAAATCAAAGCATGAAGTCTTATGTTTGTAATACTAAAAAATTGTGTGTAATTGCAGGTTTTGATGATTTTTCAGGTGATAGAAAGTCACTGGAAACTGCCATAAAGATGTAGGATGAAACTATTTTATCTTATGAACATAGCCAATGAAAAGCACATGTACAAGTGGTTATTACATGGGAGAAATAATTGGAGTTATTGGAGAATTGGTTGACAATGCCAACAAAGAAGAAAGAACCTGATGAAGATTGCAAAGGATCTACAACAGAGAAAGAAAATGTTATTGCAGTCAGGGAATTGAAGAGCATTTTACTTTTTGAAAGTAAATTTGGAGGTAGTGAGTAGAAGAGGGTTGTTGCAGAGGGAGAAATCTTAAGAGATATTCAGGAATTTTGGGAGGTAGAAATGTCCAAGGCAATATCTACAACAGTATTTGGAGAAATCTCAAAAATAGTAGCAGAAGTTGAAGAGAACAAGAGTTTTGGGACTCTTACACAAAGGAAAGGACAACAATAGCAAAGTAATTTGGACATAGAAATAGAGAATTTGATGAATCTTATGAGAAATGAACATAAGGAAAGGATCCGCAGACAGAGAAGAAAAATAATCAGTTGTATGAAACACTGGACTGTAACAAATGTTGAAGGTAAATTCAATGGAGTGTTACAAACGAAGGTGTGGAAACCAGGAGAAGCAAGGAAATACAACAGAGTATGTAGACAAGAGTTGAAAAAAGCAAGGAAATCAGTGAAGAACAAAGTATGGGATCCAGGAGGACAACTATTAAAGACACATGATCTAGAGTTCATGCTTATTTTCTACCTTGGAAGATTGATGCACGACAATCATGGTTCCAAAAATTTGTACATTTAGTAGAATCTAGGGGGTCTTGTGTTTTTCAAAGGAGTTGGTTTCGTAAGTATTTAATTAATGTAATTTTCAATATTTTGAGTGATTTATGTGAGACATTTAGAATAGGATTTAATTGAATAGTGAGAGGCATATTTGTAAATGTTCTCGAATGTAGGATAACATGAGTGATTGATGAGTGATTGGTGTGGATTGAGATATTCTGAAATATTTTAAATCTTAGATTAGAAATTAGTTCATGATTTATGTAGGATCCTTAGGATTTAGTTGAATGTTGAGATCTTCAATGGATAAAGAAGAGATTTTAGGAATTAATTGAGGACTTAGAGGATTCTTAGAAATTAGTTGAGAAGATTGAGGATCTAAACCAAAATTAGTTATGAAACATTTTGTATATAATTGTAAAGCCTTAAAGGCACAAACAGAAAGGAAAAGAGAGATAGATTCTTAGAGAGGAAGCTTAATTGTAAGCCTACGGGCACAGAGAGAGAGGAAGAGAAAAGGGCCATGTAAAAGGCGTATCAGGCCAAAGCCAGATTGTAAACAGATTTTGCTTGTATTTGTAAAATTTATTAGTTTAATGAGAAATCGAATTTCATTTTGACTGTGTGTCATTTATGTTATGTGTTGAGTGATCCATAATAGAAAGAATTCGATATCAGTGAAATAATTCCCTGTAACAAATTTTAGAATGAATGTATAAGTCTTTCTGAGTGATAAAGGACTTAATGGCTGGGTAGAATCTATACAATTCTAGTCTGGTAGTTAATTAGTTGTGAATAAAGCTAACAAGAGTGAATTTTTGCAGACAAACTTATGTACAGGTCGAGAGGAATAAAACAGGAATTATGGATTTAAAACAATATGAAAAGGTGTACATCGAGCGTGATAACTTTGGATAAGATTCAATAACAAGAACAAGCTCAAGAGAGATAACGCTAAATAAAACAGGAACAAGATGAGGAGAGATAGCGTTAAAGAAAACAAGAACAAGCTCAGGAGGAGTAGCATGGAGGAAACAGTGTTGCAGAGTATCAACAGGGAAAGAAGATAAATCTACTGAGGCAGAAACACTTAGAATATTTCCAAAGAAGGTGATCAGACGGCAAGGATCGAATCGCAGGATCGAAGTTTTAAGATTTAACGGCAATGATCATTGTAGGCAAAAGAGACGATGAAGAGTCGCGTGAAGGTGAATGGATGGTCATGATTAGATCGCAGATGTGAAGAGATGAACTAATGAGATCAATTCGCAAGGTAAAGTATTTTATTTGAGACGCGGTGAAGGGAAAGTAGTGAGGTCCGTTAGATCTAGGCCCAAATCAACGAAAGACAGAAAATCACAAGTTCACACATTGCAAATGTTAGCAGATAGAGTTTAAGACTTCACTGGATAAGTTAATTTATTTGCGATGTGGTAAGGGTTGAAATATGTGATGTGATTAGGAGGAGCCACGTGTCAGGATTGCGCATTAACACACATCGTAGATTTTTTTTTTTATACTTAAGGATCACATTGTAAGTGATGTTGGATGCGATGCGATGCAATCACATATCACACAAGATAGGTGATATGATTTTTGAAAAACATTAAATGTTGTGGGAAAGTGAAGTGTGATGTATTATGATTGGTCAAGTATTCTGGGACTCGAAAACCCCTGTTCCGCGCATATGTAAGGGATTTCTGTTATGTGATTTCTATTATAAATTAAGAGTTGTTGATTGCTAATGTATGTATGTTTAATAAAACTCCAATATTGTAATCCGCTATGACAAAGGGAGTTTATGTGGGTCATAACCCACAGGTCACAGTATTGTTTAAAATTGCAGTTTTGTGTTGCATCGAGTGGGTAATTGCGGGGTTAATTCTGCTAACCCTAAATATTTGGATACTTGTGGCCTTATAGTTGCATCAAATTCCTATGATTGATTGTGTCATTATGGATGAAGAATTTCCCTAATTAATAGGGGCTAATTCCCAAGGAAAAAACACAAGAAAATAGGGACTTGGGCAAGCATAAAATTGGTTAATTATTGGCCAAGGCTTATCTAGGAAGTAGTGAGATAGATAGAGATAGTGCAGAGGTTGCTCGAGCTTGAACAAAGCATTGTAATATTTTCATATTTTTATGACTAATGCAATATAAAGACAGGAGGGATTTTTAGCTGTGGCTTTCCCCAAGAAACCATTGTGTAATGTGTTGATTGAATTTTTTCTCTTGTATGCTTCATTATTTCACGATCGTTTAATTGTTTCTACAGTTGGTAGAGTAGATTCAAGTCTATTGTTTTAGTAAATTACAATTATAAGTTTAAATCTACAAGGAATTTATATATGGTGTCGGAGTTGAAATCACAACATAAGAAAAGAATACAAAGTTGAATTTGTAGGATTGAATTTGCAGAATCAAATCTTCAGAGTTAACAGGATGACATTCTATGGATTAAGACTCAAATATACCCTTGAGGGTATTTAAAATTATATTTCTTGGAATGACATGGTAGAGGTAGTGTTGGAAGATAACGGGTTGAAGGAATTCGTAGATACTAAGATTCCTAAACCTCCAACATCTGATGCTCTGGATCTAGTAGAGTGAAAGAAATGTGTTGCAAAAGTGAGGAGGATCATATTGGAAGGAGTTCAAGATCATATTATCTCGAACCTACATTTGAAGGAGACTCCATATGAAATGTGGCAAGCCGTGATAGACTTGTTTCAAAACAAACATTGACCACAGAAAGTTGGCACTGAAGGAAAAGCTTCAAAAAATCAAGATGGAAAAGGGTGACACAATACCAAAGTACTTGAGCAAGTTCACCCAATGTCGAGATCAACTTGGGAGTGTTGGTATTGCAATTGTTGAAGATGATCTAGTTAGCCTAGCACTTCTTGGCCTTCCCAAGAGTTGGAACAACTATTAGGATTTGGTAAATGGGAGGGAGAAGCTACCAAAGTGGGAGCATTTGTGGTCTAAATCGATGCAATAATAGATAAGGTAGAACACCAAAGATGGATCCTCATCGAAGCATGATGATGAGGAGAACCATGCCTTGGATGGAAAGGAAAAGAAAGGGAAAGGGAATAAATCCCAATCCAAAAGATATTCTAGTTAGGCAAGAAAGAATAAGTACTTGTCGAAGATTAAATTTTTTCATTGTCATGAGATGGGACACTATGCCGCAAGGTGTCTGCAGAAAAAGGCCGACAAGAAGCTCTCAGGCAGAGTGACAGTGAAGCTATAGCTTGATCCAGACTTACACAGGAATGTAATAAAATACATAAATACACATAAACGTAGAGATGCATCAGAAATAACACTTCATCTCATTAATATCACATAACTGAAATATGCTTACAAATAGAATGGAAATAAACTAGCTAGGGTGTTGGTAGCTTATCTATGAGAAGAGATGTGGCAGATATAGACCTATTGATTGTGTTACATTGAGGCTCAAAGGCCTATTTATTATTTAGAAACAATAAAAAACCCTGAACATCCAAAAACCTAACCCTAGGAGATGAAATGCCAAACTATGGGCTCCGTTGGGGTAAATTGGTACATCAATTTCCCGGGGTCGTAACTTTGGCATATGATATTCGTTTGACGAACACGATACCTTATTAGAAAGTTCTATCAGAGGACTACATTGTTGACAAAAAATGTAAATTTGAAGACTTATGTTCACCTACGGTGATTTTCCAAAAAAACGTTGTTTAGGGCCTCAAACCGGCTTTAGAAGTTCAAGACCTGAAAAACTGCCAAAAATAGTAAATTGTGCTACAATTAAGGAAACTAAAAAAATCAAAGAAACAATGGTGGGGGTCCTAGTGGAATAGGTAGGTGGCCACCAATATCCATGTGGATCATTCCTACACCTTTAGCAAGTAATGGTCCCCATTGCATTGAGTTCCTCCATGAGATGAGGAAACTTCTACTGAACTATACAGACCACAGTGGCAAGTGTATCAGGAATGTAGTGAGGTGATGGCGGGTAAGCGACCAATACAGGCCACAGTGACATCACTTTCACGCACTCTTTATCTTTTAGCTGCATGGAGGGGCGGTAGAACTTTGCATCCAAATTCTCCGCAGTTTTGAACTCTGCCAAATCCAGCTCTTCATCTTGTTTCTATGGTGATGTTTCATAATGGATCACCAGTTTTCAATTGTGCAGATCAATGAAAACAAGATACCATCCATCCTCATCGTTGCCAAGTTTGTACTCAAGAATTAGATCGCTCCTCGCAATCGCAATGTTGCTGCTACCTGCATCCTGCATGTTACCCATGTCCATGATGAAGGTGAAAGAAAATGCTATTCAACAAATATCACTTTATGATGCGATGCTTGTAGATTCTAATGGGAGTAATAGTAAGGTGAAAGGCAGTGCTACTCAACAAATATCAATCTATGATGCGAGGCCTATAGATTCTAATGGGAGTAACAGTAATGAGAACAGCTAATACCACCTTTATGATGTGCTGTATCGATTGGTCTCCAAGAATTAACAGCAATAGAAACTTTCAACGCTTTGATTAAGTCATTGTAGCTGCTAGTTTTGCAAATTACCAATTAAATTATTATTTAAAAGTAAATAATTAAGTAGAATAATTTTTTTATTAAATTTTTAATATACACTTAATATTTATAATAATAAAATCTAAAATCGGTCTAGTATCTTAATATAAACATGTCTATAATTAATAATGATTTAAAATATATGTAAATATTTAAAATATACTGATGCATTGAAACTTTGCACGTCAAATAACTTAAATTTATGATTCTTGAAAATCTTTACTAGACAAAATTTACCAGAAAAGATACGCGGGAAAGTACCATTTCCTATTAATTAGATTTTGTGTTAAGACACAATGCAAATGTTTAAGATATGGATGCAAACAAAAAAGGATGATGTAGCAACTAGTTGGCAAGAATTTCAATCTTAGGGTTCTTGAGGTTGAAATTCAACTAAGTAGCAAAAAAATCATTTAATAATGTTCATAATCATAAATCACCATTTCTAAAATGAATTGAATAAGTTTTCAATCTTAGGGTTCTTGAGGTTGAAATTCAACTAAGTAGCAAAAAAATCATTTAATAATGTTCATAATCATAAATCACCATTTCTAAAATGAATTGAATAAGTTTAATAAATGACCGAGAAGAATAATTTTTTTATTAAATTTTCAACATAAATTTAATATTTATAATTAAAAACTTCAAAATATGCCTAATATAAATGAAGTTGTTTTTAATGTGAATTTTTGGAGTTTACGATGGATTTTTATAGACGAAATCTGCCAGAAAAATTTGAAGTGTAATATTGAATGAGTAATGATTTAAAATACATGTAAATATTTAAAATATAAACATGTCTATCATCAACACCTCAAAAATCAAGATGCATTGGAACTTAAATTTATAATTCTTAGAAATTTTTACCACACTTTGGACAAAATTGACCAGAAACTATAGGCTAAAAGAAGCCATTTAGTCCATTAGTTAGACTACCTGTTACTTATTAAAAAAAAAACTCTTGTAGTAGCCACTTGACAATATTTTAAATCTTAAGGTTGAAATTCAGCAAAGTGGCTTAAAAAAACATTTAATAACGGTAACGGAGATAACGACAAAACACCATTTATAAAATGCACTTAATAAATTTAATAAATGACTAAGAAGAATATTTTTTTAAATAAATTTTCAACCTACATAATTAAAAACTTTAACATCCTTCTAATATAAACAAGTCTATAAGTATTAATGATTTAAAATATATGTAAATATTTAAAATATAAACATGCCTATTGTCAACACCTTAAAATCCCAATCCAGTGAAACTTTGAGCATCAAACAGTTTAAATTTATGACTTTTAAAAGTCTTTACCATATTTTGGACAAAAATTGACCAGAAAAGATACGCGGAAAGTAGCCATTTCGTCCATTAAAAAATACTCTAAAAGTAACCATTTTTCCATTGGATAGACTACCTGTTAAGACACAAAACAAAGGTTTAGGATATTGATGTAAACAAAAAAGGTGTGTGCAACATCCAGTTGGCAATAATTTGAATCTTAGGGTTCTTAGGGTTGAACTTCACAGAAGTGGTAAAAATGCATTTAATAATGCAAATAACTAAAAAAACACCATTTATAAAATGCACTTAATAAATTTAATAAATCACTAAGAAAAATACTTTTTTAATTCATTTTTCAACATACACTTAGTATTTATAATTAATAAATCTAAAATCCTCTTAATAAATATGTCTATAATTAGTAAGGATTTAAAATACATGTAAATAATTAAAATATAAACATGTCTATTGTCAACACCTTAAAAATTCCGATGCATTGTAACTTTGTTGATCAAACAAATTAAATTTAAATTTGGAAAGTGTTAGTCATCCATAATTTTGATTTTACCCAAAGATGACTAAGTTGAAAATCTCAGATTTCTAGAAACAATATTTGCAGAAACATTGTGAGTTCTAGAAATCTCACTGCCTTCATCATCCTAGGTCTATTAGTTCATTAAATCTTCATCAATGCCTTCTAAAAGATCACCCTTTTGTCTCAAAAGGAAGCTTGTTTCAGACTACCTCCACCATTTTTACCTACATTTCATCCCCCCATATTATCACTCCTACTCCTATTCTTTGTCAGTATTTTTCCCTCTAAAAAGCCCATAGTCCCTTCATTGATCCTTCACTTCCTCTAAAACCCCTTTTAAATCATTAAAACCCCTTCATTTTGGTTTGAAACGTTCTTTTCCACCTTATCGGAAATCTCCAAAAAGGCTTAAAAGCCCTCTTTTTGGTTTATTCTTAGCCCATTTAAGAAATTAGGCCTTAAGCCCTTATCGGGCTTAAAACCTCTTCTCTTCTTCCTTATATGACTAAAGCCTCCGCTGCTTTTATAAGCCCCTTTTTCCCATTTGAAAACATCTCCACCCTTCTAGTCTTTATATACCCTGAAACCTTTGTATAAAGACCCAACCTCCAAAAAAATTAAAACTGGGCCCCCTCTTCTCTTTCCCTTTTTCTCCACTTCGTTGTTTTTATCAAGTCATCCTCACCATAGAACTAGAACCTCAAGCTCTGATCCAACGGTCATTATACTCCCGACCCATCAACCATTTGCCCATCTGACTACTCCATGGGGCAATCTCCACCATGGATCTTCATGATCTGACGACCTCCATCCAAACCCAGCCTTTCCACTACCCGAAAGAACTGGACACATCACCGCCGGCCCCACCTTCCATCCATGAAATCATCACCCAATCCCTTCTTGCCACCTATACTCCACTATTCCCATCCTCCGAACTTGTACCCAGCCTTCGGGCTCCACTCGTGCCGTCGATCTCACTCCTTGAGATCTGATGGCACAGATTCAATATCACGCGAAATTTTATGTCGAGATTTAATGGCCCATTTCAACGCGAAACAGGTGGTATTGGCTTGGAAACGTGGTGACCGTTCTGTGGTATCACGTCCGTTTGGGCCTTTACCGCTTACCACCTAAATCACACGCGAAAACCACCTATTTCTTGCAAAACCACCCTTCTTCTTTTTGCGCCCATATTCAAAATTTCCGTTATTTTCTCCTGGTTCTGCTTATGGGACCCCTCCCTCGCACTCTCCATCTCCTTTGTACATCACTTCGACACCTCATGAAACACTGAAATGCAGTAAATCCATAAACGCGTAGGTTTTAAATTGATAGTTTGTTTGTTTGTGCAGGTGTAATGGTGGATAAAGGCTAGCAAGGTTCTTCCACAGTCCATAAAGGACAAATTAAGTCTTGGATGCCGATCTGGGGTCTTAAATAAAATAATGAAGATCAGAGGATGCACCTAGGGTTTTATCATCGATGAATCATGATAATCAATCGGTCATAAACCCTATAGCGCTAGGAAGAAATGCTCTCTGCACACAGTGAGAAAAGACAGTTAGAAGAAATGATGAAGAAATCAAGAACCGAGAAACAAAGGCTTCATCAAAGATTAAGGATAAAGACACAGTTAAAGACAAATGAATAAAGGTTTAAAGCAATCAGATAAAGAGTTAAAGACAACATGATGAATTATGACGGCCAAAAGAAAAATCAGGCCTTAAATATAGTTTAAATGATGAAATAAAGGAAATTTAGGCTAAAGATAGCCTCGAATACATCAAACAGGAGTAGTTATTCACTAAGAATATCTAACTGACACCTTTGACCTAATTTCTGCCTACAAATACAAACAAACAATTATTACAATAAAGAAAATATTTTAAACTGTTAGGATAGTTATTGTAAAGATAAGGTTAATCCTTGAAAGTCAATCTTTTCTCCTATCTTTCTATCAAAAGTTAATACAGAGTAATTGAAACAGAGAAGTAGTTGAACATCTTCCTACCTTATGCCTTGCATGGTTTTCAAGGTTAGGAATGCATTTACTCTATAGTTAATGACTCTCAAACCCTAGATATGTTCCACCTCTTCATTTGCAGCATAAATACTGCGTTGGAACTCATTATATAGTTGGCATTTGGTGACTCTTTGGAGTAATACATAGTTTTTTTGAAGTTGAAAGGAATTGATGTTTTAGGACTTGTGTATGTCTTGACCTGTTTGTAGATGGAGAAAGCTCTATCATTGGATCCCTGAGCTTGGCTATTGGTGAAGTACTCTAAATCTGTTATTGTTATTTCCTGTTCCATTATGTTTCACCATTCTCTTTCGCAGTAGAGTAAAAATTTTAGGCTAAGAAATGTATTTTGAAAGCACCTTAGTTCTATTTACTCTTCACTGTCTTAATGTTTTATGCTGCTAAGATCTTCGAGAAAATTCTTAATTGCTCTCTAGAACTCTTATGCTTGTTTATTTCTTAAATAGTTCAATACAGTTGGTCTCAAGAATGATTTATGGTTTTCCCTGCTTACTTGTTGCCACTTAAAAAATTGTTTCTGAAGTCTGCCTTTAAAGTACCATTGTTTAAAGTCTACCAAAGAGGTTTTGTTTCGATCATAGCCTTTGTACTTGCTTAAATAATTGTTTTGAAGGTCTTTATAGCTATAATCTAAGATGTCTAGGAGTTCCCTCGTCTATGAATGTAGTTATGTGTGAATCTTGAATGTTTTCTTATCCTTGAAGGTGAAATCACTAGAAGTTAAATGAGTTTCTCACCTTCTATATTTCATTGGAGAAGTTTGTCTTGAAATTATTATTTGTTGAAGTGTGGTTTCTAGAATTTATGGTTAGCCCTGTCTATGGAATGCCTCTTTATGTTTAGATAACATTTTCAGTCCCTTTGTTGAGAATTACATATAATTAAGGATTCTTAATTGCCCTTAGTTCTACTTTTCATTCTAAACCATTGATGTCCATTTAATTTCACCTGAAAGACCTTGTAGATCCACTGGCCAAGTTAGATTTTCCCTTTGATACCCCTGACCCATTTACAAACTTGTTACAACTTCCACTTGACTCCATTGCCCAATGAATTAGAGATTTCCCTTTTCTATCTATGCTGCCTATATCATCATGTCCAACCAAAAAATCAAACAAAATCATGCTTCATAACTAGCCTAAAATCAACCCTTAAAAGAAAAAAAAACTCACATCTTTCCAAACAATTGAGAGATCCCTCTCTAAGACTAGGAAGTCTAGGTCCTAGAGCTCTAAAGACTGGTTTTGATGTTGCCTTGTCACTTGGTATGCCAATCTGCCAAATCACAGGACCAAAACATAATGGCGATCATGGTGGGACATCTGAGTTCATAGTTGCCTTGCAAGCCCTTATAGACTCATTAGTCCTTCAGTTACCTCAGAAAATTAGTTGATAAGCCATAGAGTAGACTCTGTTTGTTTCACCACCTTAGCTAAGTGATGATATCAAGTATAGAACTCTCTTACAAACCATAGAACCATATAAAAACTCAAAAAACCCAAAACATTTCAGATTGGTCTTTGAAATACTTATTGGTGGTGGACCATAAAACATTTTACCTTCTAAAAGCTAAAAATTTCCACTTGGCGACTCCACTAGCCCCAATAGGCCTATTACTCCACTAGGACTCCATATTTCCTTAGGATTGTGTTAACTATCCCTAAAAGAAGTTTAGGAGTCTAGTCCCATATTTTAGCAAGATACTAAACACAAAGAGAGTTTAAGCTTTTGAAAACAGTCCTAACAACCTCAGTCTCTCTAAATTTTGAAAACTGAAATTTGGCTTCACATAGGGTCAATACTAGATCCCATCCAGATCCTAACCCTCCTACCATAGTTGATAATCCAGAAAGTATTTTGTGGCAAATTTCTAGATCTGGAAAATCCACTACTGATAGGACCATCCCAAGAACAAGATCTGTCCCTGAAAATCTTACAGTCTTGAAAGATCCTCACTTTGAATTACCTCATACAAAGAACCTATTTAGAAATAAGTCTCAGAGTGATTTAAACCAAGCTGACTCTGAACCCATAGATTTGCAACAGAGCTTTAACAGAGAAGCCTCACCTTCTACTCCACTTGGTTCTCAGCTTCTCCATCACTTCAAGTCCTTCCATAATAGATCTTCTCATCATCAGCTTGTTGGCCCAAGTGTTTCTTCCACTCCTCTCCACACATACACTGTTCAAAACACTCCAGCTCAGCCCGCTTTCCCTCTTGTAAATCCACCTCTTGTAAATTCCCCACTTTTTCTTACCATGGTAGGATGGTATGCCCCTCTAGTGTTACCACAACATCTACTTCCTCTACCCAATGAATATCAGTCCAAAATTCCCCATTTCACTAGAAATGAACCTACGTACTACTACTTAGCAGCATGTTAATAAGATGGATGATGCTTTTGATTATATGGAAATAGAAGAAGAGACCATTCAAATGAGAATTTTTGCTCAAAGTTTAGGAGGAGAAGCTAGAAAATGGTTCAAAGGCTTAACTCCTCACAGCATAAATGATCTCCCTTCTTTATATCAAACATTCACAAACAAATGGGAAATTAAAAAGAACCCTCTCCAAATACTGTCAGACTATAATAATCTCAAGAGAAATACTGGGGAGAGTGTCCAAGATTATCAAAGGCTTAACTCCTCACAACATAAATGATCTCCCTTCTTTATATCAAACATTCACAAACAAATGGGAAATTAAAAATAACCCTCTCCAAATACTGTCAGACTATAATAAACTCAAGAGAAATACTAGGGAGAGTGTCCAAGATTATTGCACTAGATTCAATAGTGTGTATAATTCTCTTTCCCCAAACATGAAACCTCCACTAGGCCTAGCCTTAGCTAAATTTCCAGAAGGCTTTGATCTAGAAATGGCCTACCAGCTAAGAGAAAGAGACCCCTTGACTTTAGAAGATATGTAGAGGGGAGCCTTAAGTGTAGAAGCAAATATGATTGATAAAAGAGCTAGGTTAAAAGCAAAGAAAAGAGTTACATACAGGGATGAAACAATGGCATCAACTTCATCATCCGATGCCAAAATTGACAACTTAGTGAAGGTAATGGAGAGAATGCTTGAAAAAATAAATCTGAATGATAGAGTGCCTCCTAAAGAAAACCAAACCAATCCCCAAAACAGAAATAGAAATCCAAATTTCAGAAGAGATCCTAATCAAGATAGGAAAAGAGATAATGACCAAAAAATTAGGCCTCCCTTCCAACAAAATTATGTAGATCAAGAGGAGGAAAGGGAAACTGAAAGGTTGGAAGAAAATCATGTAAATTTGATAGGACCTAACAGTGAGACAGATGTTTTTCTCACTGAAGAAGAACAAGGATTCTTCTCTTCAGAACAAACTGAAAACAACCATGAGGATTCTGAAGATTAGAAATTGGGGTTTGACAATGCAATAATGGAGGTACACAAATAGTCTTAGAAGCAAAGGAAGCCCAAAGATTTCCAATGACAAAAACACTAGTAAAAAGACAACAAGTAACACCAACACTATGGCCAAGAAAACTGATCTAACTAAAGACAAAAATAACCAGCAAAGTGTTGAACAAAGCTGCCCAAGTACCTTTGCTAGTGGCCCTAACAAAACTGTCCTAAATAACAGTCCAAATAAAATTCAGCAAATCAGAATTGATGAAATAATTGTAAATGACAAAACAGATGTAAACATCTCAAAAACAATGGTTCCTTTCATCCTTGAGGATGAATTTCCAAAATCAAAATCAGCATACCTCTAGTTGAACTGGTAACTCAAGATGTATATTAAAATCAAGTTTTGAAAGCTTTGAATATAGGCAGTGACACTGATACTTTAAACTTAACAGATGATAAACCAGAATTTTTGTTTGGTCCTAAAGTTGAAGGAAAATACCAAGAAGGGGTTGTCCCTCCCTTCTATGTTAGCTTGAACATACATAATAAAATCTTGCACAATGCCATGCTAGACTCAGGTGCTTCTCATAACCTTATGCCTAAAGTAGTAATGGAAATCCTAGGCCTAGAAATTACTAAACCATATAAAGACCTATACTCCTCTGATTCAAGCAGGGTCATGTTCTTGGGTCTAATCAAATATTTATGTGTCAACTTGGCACAAATTCCTGCCAAAGGTATGGTTATGGACATAGTAGTAGCTGAAATTCCCCCAAAGTATGAAATGCTTTTATCTAGATCATGGGGAGCCAAACTTCAGGAGAGCCTTCAAATGGACATGTCCTATGCCACCATCCCAGTGTTTAACAAAACCAGAAGACTATACATGGAGTATCATATGAAATACATGGTGAGAAACATAGATAGGCCCAACAACACTCCTGTCTACTCCATTCATTAAGATTTAAATTCCTTTATCTTGTATAATGAAGATGAAATCAACCAACAAGAAAAGGAAAACAAGAAAGAATTCAGTTCACCAGAATAGTCAAATCTGCCCTCAACTCAAGTACAAAGTAACTCAAACTCTAGTAGCCTCGAACAACAGAAAGGAAATGAAAATGAGATTGAAAAACCTTGGAAAATGAGCTTTGATGGCTCTTGTAGAAAACTAGGTTTAGGGGCTGGTGTATGGATACATAATACAAACAAAGGATATTCCTCTAAACTATATTTTCCATGCACCAATAACATTGCTGAATATAAATCCCTCCTCCTTGACCTACATTTTCTCAAAGATTTAGGAGCTAAGAAAATATCAGTCCAAGGAGATTTTGAGCTAATCATTAAGAAAATAAAAGGGGAGTATTCAACCAAAAACCCAAGATTAAGAGAATATAGAAATGCTGCTCTTGATCTCCTAAAAACTTTTGAAAAATATGAACTCATTTTCATCCCAAGAGCTCAAAATTATCTAGCAAATGAACTTGCCTTTGCTGCTAGTAATTGCCAAATACCACAGATAAATGAACAATTCAATGTAAAGGTAAAAAACAGGCCTGCAATACCTGACAATGAAGACTATTGACAAGTGTTTGAAGGTGACAAACACATAGGTGATTTTTTGCAATCAAAAAATGACTTTGTCATACCAACATCAAACATTAGCCATGAATAAATTTTTTTAGATAATGAACAACTCCCTGAAACAGAGTTGTCCTCTTCTGCTGATATCAACCAATTTGAACATCTTTTCAAAGCAGAAATAGTTTACATTACAGACCAAAAAGACATGGAAATTTTACAATCTAAAAATGATACAATTCCAAGAGGCCTTACACCATTAGAACAACTCTTTGATTTTAATGATGTAGCCAAAGAACCAAGAACCGAGCCTATAGAAACAAATATAGAAGAACATAACATAGGTAGCCTAATAGAACCCAAAATGATCAAGCTATCCAGCACTCTTCCAGCTCATGTCAAGCAGCAATACATAGAATTTTTCAAAGAGTTTGGAGATGTGTTTGCATGGGGATACAAGGATCTGAAATCATATGATACTAGCATCATTCAACAGAAAATTCATCTTAAAGAAAATCAGGAACCTTTCAAACAAAAAATAAGAAGGATAAACCCTGTTTTATTACCTTTAGTTGAGAAAGAAATTAGGAAAATGTATGATGCTGGGATCATAGTCCCCCTCAGATATTCAGAATGGGTTTCCAACTTAGTATCTGTCAGGAAAAATACTATGGAAATCAGGCTCTACATCGACTTTAGAAATCTAAATAGAGCCTCCCTAAAAAAAAACTATCCATTTCCAAAATTGTATCAAATACTTTGAAGAGTAGTTGGGTCTAAAATAATATCACTGTTAGATGGGTTCTAAGGTTACAATCAAGTGTTAGTACTCCCAAGTGATCAACATAAAACTGCTTTCACTACACCTTGGGGTACATTCATGTATGTAAAAATGTCATTTTGATTGATGAATGTAGGGGACACCTTCCAAAGGGCCATGGATATAGCCTTCTCAGAAGACATAGGCTATTTTATAATCATTTACCTTGATGACATTACTGTTTTCTCTAAAAATGATGAAGAACACTTGATTTATTTAAGAAAAGTTTTTGAGAAATGTAGGAATAATGGCTTATCTTTGAATCCCAAAAAGACACTCTTTGGTCTCCAAGAAGGAAAGCTTCTTGGTCACATAATTTCTGAAGAGGGAATCAAAGTAGACCCTAAAAGGATTGATGGCATATTGAAAATCAGCTATCCTAGAAACCTCAGAGAATTCCAATCTTTCATTGGGAAGATAAATTTTTTAAGAAGGTTCATTCCCAACCCTGCTGAGATATTAAGAAATATCACAAACATTCTAAAGAAAGAGATAGGTGTTAAATGGACAATACAAGCTAAACAATCATTTGAACTAGTGAAACAAGCTCTTACTCAAACACCGGTTCTTATCAGTCCTAATTTCACCAAATATTTCTACATCTTTTCTTTTACATCTGAACATACAATAGGTGCAGTATTGCTATAAAAGAACATCATGGGGCAAGAACAACCAATATCCTTTTTTAGTAGGGCCCTAAGAGATGCTCCACTCAAATATAACATCATGGAGAAACAAGCCTTACTCTTGGTAAAAGCATTGAAAGACTTTAGAGTCTACATTTTACATTCTCACATCAATGCTTTTGTCCCACATACTGTTGTCAAGGACATTATAAGTCAATACCCTGATGGTAAAAGGGGAAAATGGATTGCCAATATTCTAGAATATGACTTAGAAATTAGGCCTACCAAATTAATCAAAGGGCAAGGATTAGCAAAACTCATGGCTGAGTCAAAATTCCAAGCACTAGATATGAATGTGGTTGATACTTTGGAAGAAACAGAAGAATTCACAGCTCCATTAATTGAAGAAAATTTTGTGAATTCACCTTGCTATGCTGATATCATATATGTGCTGCTTTATTTGAATACCCCTCCATCTTCGTCTAAAACTAAAGCTAGATTTTTAAAACAGAAGGCTTTAAATTATTTCATATTAGATGGGGTTTTATATTGGAAGAATGCTTTTGGAATATTGCTTCAATGTTTGCTTCAGATTGATGCAGGAAAAATCATGCATGAGCTGCATGAGGGAGAATGTGGAGGACGTCTTTACTGCAAGACCACAGTGAATAAAATTCTCAGATCTTGTTACCATTGGCCCACCCTTTTCCCAGATACTCAGAAACTGGTCATGTCCTGCCATAAGTGTCAAATTTTTTATGGCAAGAGGAAAATCCTTCCTTTACCCTTACATCCCATCAATGTTGAGGCTCCCTTTCGACAATGGGGCTTGGACTTCATTAGGGAAATCCACCCATCTTCATCAGCCCAGCATAAGTGGATCCTTACTGCCACTGACTATTTTACCAAATGGATAGAAGCCATACCTTCTAGGAATGCTACTGACTCTGTCATTATCAAGTTCCTTGAAACCAACATACTATCCGGATTTGGTTGCCCTAAAAAATTATCACAGATAATGTTGATGCCTTCAAATCTAAGAGAATGGTTGACTTCTGCTATAAATATCATATCACCTTGGGTCATTCCACTGCCTACTATCCCCAAGGAAATGGATTAGCTAAATCCTCCAACAAAAGCCTTGTCAATATTATCAAAAAATTGTTGGATAAAAATCAGAAATCATGGCATAGTAATCTGGTTCATGCCTTACGGGCTGATAGATTAACCACCAAGAAGTCAATAAATATGTCCCCATATCAACTGCTTTATGGCATGGATGCAATCTTCCCAACATCTTTAGGAGTTCCAGTCATGAAGCTCCTCCAAGAAGTACAACATGAAGAAAATGATATGCAGAGTAGGATAATCAGACCATTCATTTACAGCAGTCCAGGGAGGAAGTGTATAAGAGAACACAAACAGTCCAAGAAGGCATCAAGAATTTATTTGACAAAAGGACTAAAGCAAATGATTTCTAAGTTGGAAATATAGTTCTAAAGTGGGATTCTAGAAGGGAAGAGAAAGGTAAACATGGTAAGTTTGAAAATCTATGGAAAGGGCTCTACCATTCATTCTATAAAGGGTCATAATGCATTCTTTCTGCAAGAGATGAATGGAGAAGACATATTTGGAGGTCCTGTCAATGGTAGGATGGTCAAGCACTACTTCTATCAAGAGTGCTAAATTAAAAAATTTTATTCATTGTACATAACCTAGTTGAAAAGAAATCATGAAAAATACAAAAACAATAAAAGAAAAGAAAAGGAAAAGAGGGTAGATTCAAAAGAGGTACAACCCCATACCCAAAAAAGAGATTTTTCTAAAAGTGAGCAAGTCTAAATGCCACTACTAATTTAAAAGGATATCTTGTTCAGTCATCTAGCCTAATCATGGATGAACATGCTTTAAATTTATGTTGATAAGTTAGTAGAAACAAAGATTGATAATATTATTTCAGACTTGACTTATTCAAAAAGGATAGATTAGGAGATTATAAAGATACTGGTTCCACATGCTCAAAATAGAACCAAAGAGATAGATAATGATGCCTTGCAAAAAGATAAATCATTGCCTTATCTTTCTAATTTACTTTTATACAAATAAAGTTTGTGTGCAGCTTGTTCCAAATGCCACAGCCATGGTTAATCGGATTGCTTAATCTTGATTTGAACCATGCTTTAAATTTTTATGTTAATAGCTAGAGAATCAAGATTGCCAAACAGTTTAATCTTGGCAGTCAAGTAGTATAGGTAGAGAATAAAAAGAGTTAAACAGTTTAATCTGGACTCTTGGGAGAAATAAGGATAGGACTAGATAGTTTATTTTCTATTTTCAAAAATAAAATGTCAAAGAGTTTGCTAGTTCAAATGCACTCAAGAGGAAGAAAATATGCTAGGACAAGTAGAATTGGGTAGGAAGAGATGCTGTTTGAAGAAATTACATGTTGCAAATTGATTGAAATTGTCAAAAATAAAGGGATATCAACAAGTAAAAAGAAGAAATTTTCCCAATGGATAAGGCACTGATCTGCTAAAACTCAGAAGATTTCATAAGTATAGGTTCTGTACACCTTGAAAGGATAGCTACCCTACCCAAGTGGAGCCACTCTTAGTCATCCATAATTTTTATTTTACCCAAAAATTACTAAGTTGAAAATCTCAGATTTCTAGAAACAATATTTGCAGAAACATTGTGAGTTCTAGAAATCTCACTGCCTTCATCATCCTAAGTCTATCAGTTCACCAAAATCTTCATCTATGCCTTCTAAAAGATCACCCTTCTGTCTCAAAAGGAAGCTTGTTTCAGACTACCCCCACCATTTTTACCTACATTTCATCCCTTCATCTTATCACTCCTACTCCTATTCTTTGTCAGTCTTTTTCCCTCTAAAAATCCCATAGTCCCTTCATTGATCCTTCATTTCCTCTAAAAACCATTTTAAACCATTAAAACCCCTTCATTTTGGTTTGAATTGTTCTTTTCCACCTTATTGGAAATCTCCAAAAAGGCTTAAACACCCTCTTTTTGGCTTATTCTTAGCCCTTTTAAGAAATTAGGTCTTAAGCCCTTCTCGGGCTTAAGCCCTCTGCTCTTCTTCCTTATATGACCAAAGCCTTCGCCGCTTTTATAAGCCCCTTTTTCCCATTTGAAAACATCTCCACCCTTCTAGTCTTTATACACCCCGAAACCTTCGTATAAAGACCCAACCTCCGAAAAAATTAAAACTGGGCCCCCTCGTCTCTTTCCCTTTTTCTCCACTCCGTTGTTTTTATCAAGTCATTCTCACCATAGAACTAGAGCCTCAAGCTCTGATATGACAGTCATTATACTCCCGACCCATCAGCCATTCCCCCATCTGACTACTCCATGGGGCAATCTCCACCGTGGATCTTCATGATCCGACGACCTCCATCCAAACCCAACCTTTCCACTACCCGATAGAACTGGACACATCACCGCCAGCCCCACCTTCCATCCACGAAATCATCACCCAATCCTTGCTTTCCACCTATACTCCACTATTCCCGTCCTCCGAACTTGCACCCATCCTTTGGGCTCCACCCACGCTGTCGATCTCACTCCTTGAGATCTGACGACACAGATTCAATATCGCGCGAAATTTTATGCCGAGATTTAATGGCCCATTTCAACGCGAAACAGGTGGTATTGGCTCAGACACATGGTGACCATTCTGTGGTATCGCGTCAGTTTGGGCCTTTACCGCTTACCACCCAAATCACACGCGAAAACCACCTATTTCTTGCAAAACCACCCTTCTTCTTTTTGCGCCCATATTCAAAATTTCCGCTATTTTCTCCTGGTTCCGCTTATGGGACCCCTCCCTCACACTCCCCATCTCCTCTGTACATCACTCTGACACCTCATGAACCACTGAAATGCAGTAAATCCATAAACGCACAGGTTTTAAATTGATAGTTTATTTATTTGTGCAGGTGTAATGGTGGATAAAGTCTAGCAAGGTTCTCCTGCAGTCCATTAAGGACAAATTAAGTCTTGGATGACGATCCGGGGTCTTAAATCAAATAATGAAGATCAGAGGACGCACCTAGGGTTTTATCATCGATGAATCATGATCATCAATCGGTCATAAACCCTGTAGCACCAGGAAGAAATGCTCTCTACACACAGTGAGAAAAGACAGTTAGAAGAAATGATGAAGAAATCAAGAACCGAGAAACAAAGGCTTCATCAAAGATTAAGGATAAAGACATAGTTAAAGACAATTGAATAAAGGTTTAAAGCAATCAGATAAATAGTTAAAGACAACATGATGAATCATGAAGGCCAAAAGAAAAATCAGGCCTTAAATACAGTTTAAATGATGAAATAAAGGAAAGTTAGGCTAAAGATAGCCTCTAATACATCAAACAGGAGTAGTTATTCACTAAGAATATCTAACTGACACCTTTGACCTAATTTCTGCCTACAAATACAAACAAACAGTTATTACAATAAAGAAAATATTTTAAACTGTTAGGACAGTTATTGTAAAGATAAGGTTAAGCCTTGAAAGTCAATATTTTCTCCTATCTTTCTATCAGAAGTTAATACAGAGTTATTGAAACAGAGAAGTAGTTGAACATCTTCCTACCTTATGCCTTGCATGGTTTTCAAGGTTAGGAATACATTTACTCTATAGTTAATGACTCTCAAACCCTAGATAAGTTCCACCTCTTAATTTGCAGCATAAATACTGCATTGGAACTCATTATATAGTTGGCATTTGGTGACTCTTTGGATTAATACATTGTTTTTCTGAAGTTGAAAGGAATTGATGTTTTAGGACTTGTGGATGTCTTGACCTGTTTGTAGATGGAGAAATCTCTATCATTGGATCCCTGAGCTTGGCTATTGGTGAAGTACTCTAAATCTGTTATTTTATTTCCTGTTCCATTATGTTTCACCATTCTCTTTTGCAGTAGAGTAAAAAGTTTAGGCTAAGAAATCTATTTTGAAAGCACCTTAGTTCTGTTTTCTCTTCACTGTCTTAATTTTTTATGTTGCTAAGGTCTTCTAGAGAATTCTTAATTTCTCTCTAGAACTCTTATGCTTGTTTATTTCTTAAATAGTTCAATACAGTTGGTCTCAAGAATGATTTATGGTTTTCCCTGCTTACTTGTTGCCACTTAAAAAATTGTTTCTGAAGTCTCCCTTTAAAGTACCATTGTTTAAAGTCTGCCAAAGAGGTTTTGTTCCGTTCATACCCTTTGTACTTGCTTAAATAATTGTTTTTAAGGTCTTTATAGCTGTAATCTAAGATGTCTAGGAGTTCCCTCGTCTATGAATGTAGTTATGTGTGAATCTTGAATGTTTTCTTATCCTTGAAGGTGAAATCACTAGAAGTTAAATGAGTTTCTCACCTTCTATATTTCATTGGATAAGTTTGTCTTGAAATTATTATTTTCTGAAGTGTGGTTTCTAGAATTTATGGTTAGCCCTGTCTATGGAATGCCTCTTCATGTTCAGATAATGTTTTAAGTCCCTTTGTTGAGAATTACATATAATTAAGGATTCTTAATTTCCC
Organism: Pinus albicaulis; assembly: GCA_034641835.2. Lineage (NCBI taxonomy): Eukaryota > Viridiplantae > Streptophyta > Pinopsida > Pinales > Pinaceae > Pinus > Pinus albicaulis. Next base: position 4,443,208 of record MU968403.1, on the reverse strand, counting down.
TTAGTTCTATTGTTCATTCTAAACCATTTATGCCCATTTCATTTCACCTGACAGACCTTGTAGATCCACTGACCAAGTTAGATTTTCCCTTTGATACCCCTGATCTATTTATAAACTTGTTACAACTTCCACTTGACTCCATTGCCCAATGACTTAGAGATTTCCCTTTTCTATCTATGCTGCCTAGATCATCATGTCCAACCAAACAATCAAACAAAATCATGCTTCATAACTAGCCTAAAATCAACCCTTAAAAGCAAAAAAAGCTCACATCTTTCCAAACAATTGAGAGATCCCTCTCTAAGACTAGGAAGTCTAGGTCCTAGAGCTCTAAAGACTGGTTTTGATGTTGCCTTGTCACTTGGTATGCCAATATACCAAATCACAGGACCAAAACATAATGGCGATCATGGTGGGACATCTGAGTTCATAGTTGCCTTGCAAGCCCTTATAGACTCATTAGTCCTTCAGTTACCTCAGAAAATTAGTTGATAAGCCATAGAGTAGACTCTGTTTGTTTCACCACCTTAGCTAAGTGATGAAGTCAAGTATAGAACTCTCTTACAAACCATAGAACCATATAAAAACTCAGAAAACCCAAAACATTTCAGATTGGTCTTTGAAATACTTATTGGTGGTGGACCATAAAACATTTTACCTTCTAAAAGCTAAAAATTTCCACTTGGCGACTCCACTAGCCCCAGTAGGCCTATTACTCCACTAGGACTCCATATTTCCTTAGGATTGTGTTAACTAGCCCTAAAAGAAGTTTAGGAGTCTAGTCCCATATTTTAGCAAGATACTAAACAGAAAGAGAGTTTAAGCTTTTGAAAACAGTCCTAACAACCTCAGTCTCTCTAAATTTTGAAAACTGAAATTTGGCTTCGCATAGGGTCAATACTAGATCCCATCGAGATCCTAACCCTCCTACCATAGTTGATAATCCAGAAAGTATTTTGTGGCAAATTTCTAGATCTGGAAGATTCACTACTGATAGGACCATCCCAAGAATGTATATTATCCTCTATATAGAATACAATCATTTGGACATGCATGATACGATATGTACTCAACACCCAACATTTTCAACAATTTCTTTGCCTCTTCGCAGCTATTGGGCAAGACATTATCACTCGGAAGAACCTTAGCTTTGAATAACCTGTATTTGGTGATCATGGAAAAATATTTTACTAAATGCACATTAATACCGATATAATTATTAATGTTCATAAAATTTACAATTTGTAATGTTCATTGCAGTGTACTAATTATATTTCAAATTTATATAAGGGAGTACTTTATGGGAACTTACCTCAAAATTTCCGAGAAACATGCATTCGAGAAGCCAAAATTTTCTTTCAAGTTGTACGATAACATTGTTGTCCCCAACTGGGCAGACTTTGACTGACTGCCAAGTCCAAAGAGAGGGGTGGTGGAAGCAAATTTAAGGTTTTCAGAAAAGGTGTCAGCGATATGAGCATCATCCCCTAGCTGATCATAATTTTGGAATGCATCTAACAACATTGTCTCCATGGTAGTTGTATCCCTTAAGTAATCATCCATACCAACCTCTATTTGACTGCCTCCATTGCCAACTTATGAATAACTACTATTGTTGTACTCATTCCTAATTGATGAATCTAGACGTAGCGAAAATTGAATCAATGGTTGATTCAACCATTCTTAGTATCGTTCCTCTTCTATTTTTTCTCTTAATTAAGTCTTCTCTCGATTTGACATTGTCATGGGGTACAATGGAAGATGGTAGGTAGGTCGCTCATCATCACTAGAATCCTAATAATTTAAAAAATATATTTGAACATGATTAGTACAAAATATATGATATCAATTAGTAACCATGTTGACAATATTGCATGATTATAAATTGGTTTGACGTTGAAATAATTACATTAATCAATATACCAAACAATTATAATTATTTCCATCATTGTCTCGGGATTGCGGCTAGAAGATGTAATATTGTTACAATTGGCAGGGTGAAGCGGCTGTCCATTTTCATCTACGAAATGCGCCTTGCAATATGCAACTCTTGATAAGAGCTTCTGACATTTTGGAGTTGTTTGAATATTTTGTGCATTTGAACTTGATGTTGAATCTGCATGAACCTGCAAATTTGTATACATTATAAATTTAATTAATATTTGCATGATTGACATGGATAAAAAACATAAATTCAATTAGATAATGAAAATATAAATAAAATTTGAAGTAAATATTACATCTCGAGATGGATAGGGAGAACTCCACAATGGACTTTGAGAAATATTATGGAACGAGTTGGATTTTGAAGAATTGTCCATTCGATATAATTATGATATTTTCTCCCTACATTTGAGCAAAATCAACAATAAATTTTGGTGCACACACCTAAAAGTAATTCTGGTGCCTTAAAAAAGGACTTTTTGTTATCGGTGCTAATGTACAGATCACCGCACCGGTGTGTTTTTGTTACTGCGCATCGATGTCGTTTTATAAACAGACACACAGGTGCGGTGCTATTAAGTGATGCACCGGTGACGAATAACCGCAAATAAAAAAAGCGCAACTCTATTTTCTTTAAGTGAAAAAAAAGCGGTAAATTAAAAAATGGGCGGAAAAATATTTTCGAAAACTAATTTCATAAAAAATTTCTTTAAATACTAAACATTTTTCATTATTTCACTATTTTTGAAAAACATTTCAGCCAGAGATTTGCAGGAAACATACCTGGAGCAAACAGAGCATGAGATCACTATGGAGTAGGGAAATACATTCGAACAGCAGTATTCAGACAATCAAAATTCCAAACCTCTGCTGATTCAAACCCTGTAGCATAGAATTTCAAACGATATCGTGATTAAATTTTATTGTTTCTTTTAATTTTTCTACAATTTATTTACGCAGTAAAAGAAAAAATTCAATGTTTATTGTTTTTTTTACTTTTTTCTGCAGTTTTTTTATGCAGTAAGAAAAAAAATTCAATTTATTTTTCATTTTTAGAAACAAAATTAAAAAAAGAATTCATTTTTTGAAACAAACCCTAGACTTTGTTTCTGCCCTTTCTTCTTCCTCTTTTTGTGATTTTTCAGAATTAGGGCTTTTCAATTTAGATTTATAGGGTTTGTATTGCTAAATATAGGCCCAAGACATCCAACCCATGGGATGACTTTCATATTCAGATCCCAATCCATGTCATCCCTTGTGTGAATTAAAAAAAAACATATTTTTTTTCATCGGTGTGCCCGGTGTAACCTAGCACACCGGTGTGCTGTATTATCCCAGCACACCACGAAAGTATTATGATAAAAAATTAATAAACAAAATATTTTTTTATAAGTGTGCCACATGTAAAATATGGCATCGGTGCGCTATTTCATTATGGTGCACCACAAATGTGTTGTTTTGCACAAAAAAAAATCCATTTTATAAACAAACCCTACATTCTTTTTGTTTCTGCCCTTTCTTCTCCCTCTTTCTGTGATTTCAGAATTAGGGTTTTTCAATTTAGATTTATAGGGTTTGTATTGCTAAATATAGGCCTAAGACATCCAACCCACAAGATCACTTGCATAGTTGGATCACAATCCATGTCAGCCCTTGCGTGAATTTTAAAAAAATAAAAAATTCATTAGTGCGCACGGCGTAACCTAGCGCACCGGTGTGCTGTATTATCCCAGCGCACCACAAAAGTATTGTGACAAAAAATTAAAAAACAAAACAACATTTTTTCAGTGCGCCATATGTAAAATATGGCACCGGTGCGCTATTTCATTATGGTGCACCATGAACGTGTTGCATCACAAAAAAAATAAAAATCCATTTTAGAAACAAACCCTACATTATTTTTGTTTCTGCCCTTTCTTCTCCCTCTTTCTGTGATTTCAAAAATAGGGCTTTTCAATTTAGATTTATAGGGTTTGTATTGCTAAATATAGGCTTAAGACATCAAACCCATGGGACGAATTGCATAGTCAGATCCCAATCCATGTCGACCCTTGCGTGAATTTAAAAAAAAACAGATTTTTTTCATCGGTGCACCCGGCGTAACCTAGAGCACGGTGCGCTGTATTATCCAAGCACACCACGAAATTACTATGGGAGGCACCAGAGAGGGAGAGAGATGCATACCCTCACCCTATTATGGCAGCTAGCTAGGGGCTCCTAAGGAAGGTAGGCGAGGCTACTTCCCTAAAGGGCCATGGTTTTTTTTAAGACATCTTTTTGTTTATGCCCTTTCTTCTCCCTCTTTTTGTGATTTTAGAATTAGGGCTTTTCATTTTAGATTTATACGGTTTGTATTGCTAAATATAGGCCTAAGACATCCGACCCAGGGGATGACTTGCATAGTGGGATCCTAATCCATGTCATCCCTTGCGTGAATTTAAAAAAACGGTTTTTTTTTTCATCGGTGCACCCAGCATAACCTAGCGCACCGATGCGCTATATTATCCAAGTGCATCACGAAATTATTGTGATAAAAAATTAAAAAATAAATATTTTTTGTCAGTGCGCCATATGTAAAATATGGCACCGGTTTATGCTACAAAAACTAACACTCGACGATTTTTATTATTTTCTCTGTGTTAATCAGTGCAGTGGTTAACATGTAATGCACCAGTGCTCCTTGTTGACATAGAGCATCGTATGATCTATTATATTGTTTGTGCAGTGTGTTTATAATACCTCCACGCACCAACATTGGTGCGTACAGAATGAATGGCACACCGGTTTCTTGAGATTTTTTTTTTTACCTGAAAAGTTGATAATTTATTTATAAACATATTAATGAATGATATGGTATAGGTTTCAGATTGATAATGAAATGACTGACAAAAGATGAAGTAACAAAAATACTGATAACACATCAAGAAAAGCAAAAAAGAAAGTTCTTTGTAAATTCTTTACAAAAAATATTATTTTTGAACTATATGTAAGTTTAACTAATATGGAAATGAGTTGATGAAAGTTGCATCATTAAGAGATGAAAATATGGTTACAAAATGAAGAGTCGGCTTTGAGGAAACGGTGGGAGTTTGGTTTTGCAACAGGCTAGTGATTTTCCTGCAATCTGGAGGAGGGCAGAGCCCTGTTTGCAGAGCTTCATGAGCGTGGGCTGGCTCTGGCCCAGCAAATGCGCCGTGCGGGGGTCTAGGGGGCCCCATCTTTCAAACAGATTACAATGGAAAAAGGGAAATGACCTCTAGAAGGTGTGAAGAACTCTGGGTCTGCCAGTCTGGAGAAAGAAGAGTCAAAAGGCAAGAATAAGGCTGCAGGGAATACCAAAGAGACCCTATAGCAGAAACGGACAAATGGAGTCAAGATCACAGAAGGAAAAGACAAAAGGGACACCACTCCCGAGAAAAAAACCCAAGAAACAGGGGAAAAAGACAAGGGTTCTGAGGGTAATGTGGAACAAGAAAACCAGGAGGCCACGTTGGGTGGTTCTGCTGATAACGGCCGAAAAATGGAAAATCAGGGTCACTACAAGCCCAAAGCCAAAGACAGTCTAAAATTCATCATCTCTGACCCAGAGCTACAGGACTATCGTGACCACATGTACATACATGCTGTCATCTACAAATTTATGGGATTCTAGCCTACAAAGAAAGTGTTATGCCTCTGGATCCATCAGCAGTGGAAGCCGAAAGGAGATGTTAAGCTACATCTGGGTGCGAAAGGGTTTTTCAAAGTGGTGTTTGCTAACCTAGAAGACAGGGACCGCATCTTTGACGGCGGCCCTTATTTTCATGCCTTGGCTGGTCTCTATATGAGACCATGGAAGCCGAACTTTTCTCCAGAGCTAGAAACCTTCACACATGTCCTAGTGTGGATACGGCTCTTCTCTATTCCTATTGATTACTGGCGGCCTGCGGCCTTGGAACAGATTGGAAACACTTTGGGAACCTTCATCCGAGCATCCGAAGCCACTCTGCAAAAAGGGTATACCTCTTGTGCCCGCATATGTGTTGAAATGGATGTATCTAGTGCGCTACATGATGGTTTATGGTTAGAATTTAGGGATGAGTAGTTTTTTCAAGCTATTGACTATGAAAAAATACCCTTCCGCTGTAGGAAATTTCATGAACATGGCCATCTGTTTAGGGAATGCCCTCTAAAAAAAATAGCTGAGAAACCCAAAGAAGCTCCATTGAAGAATCAGGATGGCTTCACTTGTCCCACTGGCAAACAAAGAACGAACAGGAAATCCCTACAGAAAGGTGGCCCCTCGTTCAGGGCCAGGAGCAATGCCTTTGAGGTACTAACAGAGGAGAGAGCTACTTCGGAGTCCCTACCAACTTCTGACCAACAACAACACATTTTAACCAAGCCGGCACAAACTATCACAGATCCGCAAACATAATGTCATCAAGCAAGTGAACCAGGCACCATTCTCACCATGGACCTAGAAGGAGACGCATAAATGGTTTCCAGTGAAATGGGAACAGAGGATATGGAGCTAAGTGATATACTTGAGAAGGAAGATATGGATTTCAACACGATGGTGTAACAATGGAAGCAGAAAGGAATGGAACATGTCCCTAAAGAAGAAATAAATAGGATAAATTACCTATTCCTCTCAAGGCAGGATGTGGAACTACATGGATTAAAAAGAGGTCATGAAGCTACCAAAAGCCTGGGAGTCAATTCTCAAAGTTTCCACCTCTCTAGCAACAATGGAAAACATAGGAAAAAAAGGGGATGCATAACGAACAAGGATGCCCTCTTCGAGCTTGGTTAGCTTCTCCTCAATTAGGGTAAGATGAAAACCCTTGAGTCTTTCACGTTCACCTCCTAAATCTGTTGATTATGAAGATTCTGTCATGGAATACAAGAAGGCTCAATAGCCAATAGAAACAAAGACTGTTGAAAAAGAAGATTAAAAAGGAAAACCCAGATATGATATTCTTACAGGAAACCAAATGTTCCAGTACAAAGATCAAGGGAGTCTGCAAAAGCATGGGCAAAAGAATGCAATGCATGGAATTTGATGGTCTTGGGGCAATGGGAGGTCTAGCCTCCTTCTGGAATCCTCAATCCATTCATCTTATCAGTGATGAAGCCAGCCGATCGTACATTTCCTTGGAAGTTCAGATAATAGGGGAAGCCAACACATTTTTATGCACTAATTTCTACAGTCCTAAAAAATTGGAAGACAAACTGAAGCTGTTAAATGCCCTATCAAGGCTGCATCAAAGATATCCTTCTGCCAAAGCAATATATGGTGGGGATTTCAACATGATTACTACTCTAGCTGAGAAGAAGGGAGGCATTAGGGCCCTACACAGGGATGCTAAAGCTTTCAATATTTTCATTCATGAGTCTCGCTTAGTGGACATCCTCCCCAAGTCTGGGTTGTTCACCTGGAACAACAAGCGAGGGGGTGACAGACAAATAGCCTCCAGACTTGATCGTTTCCTGATCGCTGACTCTATCATTCTAGAGGGGGTGACTATGGAATTGGAAATCATCCCTTGTGGGGGCTCAGATCACTAGTCTGTTACTCTGAATGTTGCTATCCTTGGAACTCCCAAGAACAGACCTTTCAGATTCGAAAGATTTTGGCTAACTCATCCTGACTTCCTGAAGAATATCAAATTGTGGTGGTAGGAGTCGATTGACACTCAGGGCACTAAAATGTACAAACTGCAGGCCAGACTCAGGCACATCAAAGCCCATCTTAAAGCCTGGAACCTAGAATTTTTTGGCAACATCTTCAAAGATAAGAAGGACCATGAGGATCAATTAACCCTAATCCACTCTGATTGGCTTAATGGTATCATTCATCAAGAGACCATCAACCAGGAACAAGCCCTCCTGCAAAAAAGGAAACAACGATGCCAGCAGGAGGAAATATTATGGAATCAGAAATATCGCAACCAATTGCTAAAGGAAGGGGAAAAGAACACTCAATTTTTTCACCACTCTGCAATGGACTATAGGTGTGCGAACAATATCTCCAGCTTAAAGGATCAGCATGGCAACACTTTTGTCTCTCATCAGGACATATATTCTCTCCTACTCGAGCATTTTAGTCAAACATCTACTGAGCCTGAGATTGATAGATCGGTGGCCAGAATAGAGGTCCTGAAATCTATCCCACAACTCATCACTATGGATCAGAATATCTCCCTAACCGCCCGGTTACCTTAGCTAAAGTGGAAGAGGCAGCGAAAGATATGCCCAATGGAAAGGCTCCTGGCTCGGACGGCTTCACCATTGATTTTTTCAAGGCTTGTTGGGACACCGTTCAGCATGATGTTTGGGAAGTGGTGGAGGATTCTCATCAATCTAAGGCCATCTTAAGATCCCTTAATGCCACTTTTATTGCTCTGATCCCAAAGGAAGAAGTAGCCAATACACCTTCTAAATTTAGACCTATAGCTATGTGCAATGTGCTATACAAGATAATTTCGAAAGTAATGGCTAATAGATTGAAACCCATTCTTCCCTGCATCATCTCTAAGGAACAATCGGGTTATGTTGAGGGAAGGAAAATTCTGGACAATGTGTTACTGGCTTAGGAAATGGTTCATACACTCCAAGCTTAGAAAAAAGTCGGCATGATCATTCAGCTGGATCTTTCCAAGGCCTATGACAAGCTGAGTTGGAATTTTATTGAGGATATTTTGTCTGCTTTTGGTTTTTATCAGTGTTGGATCCAATGGATTTTAGCCTTAGTCAAAACTCCTAACTTCTCCATCCTTGTCAATGGGGCCCCCTCCTCACCCTTCAATCCCTCCCGGGGTATCTGCCAAGGGGATCCCATTTCCCCCTTTTTGTTTGTCATCATCATGGAAAGCTTAAGAAGGATTATCAAATCAGCCCAAGCCATAAATGCTATTAGAGGTCTCCAACCCTTACCCAATTTCCCTCCCACTACCCACCAATAGTTTGTTGATGACACCATTCTCCATGGCTCCCCCACGGTCAAGGAGGCTCGAGGGTTTAAAGCCATTTTGGATCTATTCTGTTTAGCCTCGGGTATTGACCTTAACCTTGATAAGTCTTAAATTTTCTTTTTCAACACCCCTCTAACCATCCAAAGACATCTCACTACTATTTTGGGGTTCAGTAGGAAGTGCCTTCCCTCCAAGGACCTAGGTATCCCTATGACTGATAAACCTTGGCAAAAGATTCACTGGGAAACACTGCTTTCTAAGCTTGAGGCTCGTTGTAACAGTTGGACCAGCAGAGTCCTGAACTTTGTTGGTCATTTAACGATGATAAAGGTGGTTCTGCAAGCCATTCCGTAATTCATGCTGTCCATTTTACTGGCTCCTAAAGGAGTTCTTCAAAAAATAAGAAATATTGATAGAACTTTCCTTTGGTCCGGCAGAGCAGTTAAACAGAAATGGGCTCTTGTGGCTTGGGAGAATATTTGCAAGCCCAAAATCCTGGGAGGCCTTGGTCTGTGTGATCTGGAAACGGTGAATAAAGCCAGTGGAGCTAAGCTATGGTGGAGATGGATAAAATTTCCTACTTTTCCATGGGATAAGCTTTGGAAAGCCAAATATGCTGAGGAGGAGAATCAACAGGATCTCATAAGATTAGCAAATGTCTGTGCAGGATCCCCCATTTGGAACCTGGCAACTGCTAACAGGCATGTTATTGCTGATCATTGTTTCTGGGAAATTAGGAATGGCAACACTGCCCTCTTCTGGGAGGACGCTTGGCAAAAATTTCCCAAGTTGGAATGCCCTGAATTCCTCTCCATGCAAAGAAAGTACCAGGAACAGGGTTTATTCAAGGTTTGTCATTACTGGGTGGAGAAAGAGGTGAATCCTCATTGGAGAATTTGGAACCTCAACATTCCCTCTGACTCGAACGAGATGGCCAATCTTTCTATCTCCCTATTTTTGACTTTGGAGTCTCGCAAAATCGGACTCTCCTTGGAGGAGGACCAATTGCGATGGGGCAATTTGGAGGGAGGTAACTATAACCTAAAGGAGGCTAAACTCTACATAGATCAGAGGCATCTTGAAGAAAATATGCAAGGGCATCAAAATGTTTGGAATGCTATTCTCTGGCCTAAAGTAAAAACTTTCTTATGGACTCTGCTACATAGGAAGATCCTTACTTGGGAAAACCTATGGAAAAAGGGCTTCCAGGGTCCTTCCTGTTGTCGTCTTTGCCTTAATGCGGAGGAGAATATGAACCTTAATTCCTATTGCTGGACGGATTCTCTTTGGATGGGGATGCAGGAAATTTTTAAACAAACTGATCGGGACAGAGCTTCAATTCAAAACACTATAATCAATTGGAGGAATAATTTCTCCAATTGCGATACTGTTAATTACCTCTAGAAACTATGTGCAGGGTTTATTTTTTGGTCAACTTGGAAGGAACGCAACAGAAGAATTTTCCAAAAAGAAACTAGGAGTGAAGCGGAAATAAGATTATCTATCATGCAGAATATGAAAGAGACAGTGCTAATCCATTACAATTCTACTCAAATGGAGAAAATTTCGGAAGAAGACAAGTGCATCTTACTTAGTTTTGGTTTAGGGTCGGCCATGTGCCTCAACTCCCCTTCTCTGCGACCTCCTCAGCCTCTATCTTAGCAGCCTTGGACGTGTCCCCGGCCCGGCATTCTTAAGCTCAATTTTGACAGTGCCTCCAGGGGCAATCCGGGTCCAGCAGGTTATGGGGGAGCTATCTGTAATGACAAAGGTGACATTGTGCACATCTTCAGTATGTCCCCAGGAGAAGCAATGAACAACGACGCTGAATTTGCTGCGTTGGAACATGGTCTGCGTATCCTTATTCGCATGGGAAATGGCACTCCGGTGGTGGAAGGGGACTCTATACTGGCTATTTCAGCTGCTAAGAAAATTCAGAATGGAACGAAAGCGGAAAAGGTCTCCAAACATTGGCGTCTGGCTATGGTCACTGGTCTCATTGCCCAGCATCTCAATGCTCTCACAGGTGTTGTTTTACATGCAATTCAGAGGAAGGCCAATGCCTTAGCAAACGCCTTGGAAAACCATGTTGTCAACCATCCGATTGATGCCATTGACACATGCTAGCATGAGGTAAGTTGTCCTAACCTCAGGGATGAATGTTTGCACATTTCGAGAAGTGACCTTTCTGGTGTGCCTACGAAGGAGAATAATCTTCAAAGTACTGACATTATTTAATTCTAATGGACTCTACAACTAGCGCTTCAAGGCTCTTTATTATTTGGAGGTGGTGAGTAAGAAGTTTGTACCAAACCGAATATTGGAAAATATGGTATAATCAAGGCAATACCGTAAATCAGACTAAGGGGAAAGGTGGTAAGGACACGTGGAAAAGTCTCTTGACTTTTGTGATGATTTTCCGGTGCGGCATCAGATTTCATTATTGGCCGATTGATGCTCTGTTATGGAGGATTTGTGATGGCAGCTGGCTGGACATGATAGCATCCCTTGGTCATTATGTCGCAAGCGGGACCTCTCTGCCTCATACTATGATGCAATCTATTTATGTTCCTCACAGAGTTTTACATTTTTTGGCTAAAGTTAGACTCTAGTGTTCCAGTTCCGCAACGAGCTGCATTATCTCTTCTTCTCGCTGTGTGGTTTCAGCCATTACTGAGCGTGTTCTCCAAAGCTCTAAGGCGGCCAAAAATCTGAAGATGCCTAAGGATACTTTTCGAGACTCGGTCCCTGGCAAGGGAAAGATGATTATCCAGGATCTCGAGTAGGAAACCAGTAAAGCTAGATCCAGTTTGAACTGCAAAGACATCGAAGAGGAGATGGATTGGGTCCCTGACCCTGGCACCCTGACAATGAGGAACGCACAATTTCTATGCATGCAGGAAATGGCTTGGTTCATGAAAACTCTTTTAGCAAAAGCCATTACTAGCTAGGGTGCGGTAGTCAAGGAGGCCTTCCAGGCCAACTCGATGGCCTCGGCGAAAAACACTACCCGCTTGGATAAGCTGGAAGTTTCTCTCAACTCGTTAACTGAGGAAATGAATATGTTATCCAAATGTCTTGAGGGCTTCATCAAACTCTTCGAGATGTACCTCCGTCATGTTTTAAATGTGTCCATTGAGCTCCTGACAGACAGTTCCAGAACTACTATCATCTGTTGGCACCGTCCGCGCACTGGGCCTCTGAATGATGCTGGAGGGAGTCTGAGTTCTGGAGGTCCGCGTGCTGATGGTTCGGTTGCGGAACGTCCTAGTGCTGTAGAGCCTAGTTCGGCTAGACCGAGTGGGTCTGAGGGGCAGACTAAAATGTAATGTTCTTGTTTTTGCCTTCTGGCTGTCTTCTGTCAGCTTGTAGCTTTCTATCTATGTTAGATTTTTATCTCCTGTTCGGCTTAATGTTCCTTACTATGGGCATCCCTGCGTGGATTACCATTTTTGGAATTTTGGTCCTTGGTTTTGGATGTAATGGTGGGCATGGCGGTTAGCATCTGTTTTGATGGACTCTCCAGCCCACACCCCAAGTCAAATATTCAACAAACAATAATTTAATAGCGCAATTGACAACTGGTAACTATGTGGCTTATCAATGGAACTTTGATTGTTCACACGTCGGACTGTAGTTATTACTCACAACAGTAAACCTCGAGTTTTTCAACCTTCCGTGGGATTTGATATAATGCTTCTGGTGATACGCAATTAATCACAACGTGATTGCCTCGATCCGATCGATCGGTCCATTTGTCGTCTGTCGGTGTCACACGTTCTTCGCGCTATTGCTCGGTATCAGTTCATTCTGGTGGTCATTTGCCCTTTCTGCTCCGTGGTTGTGTGCGAGGGTTTCAACTCGGCGATCTTGCTGAGGATTTATTTTTTCTGTGAGTTTCTTGTTCCATGGTAACTGGTCTTAAAATGGTGAACTGGTATCCGTAGTGATGGCGTTAAACTATTCGGCGTCCTCGATGGTTCGACTTCTTTTCACTGTAACTATCTTGTCCTTCCTGTTATTCAACAGCACCTACAGGTTTTCAAATTGCCAATTTCACTGTTTGTTTTTTTCTGTGGTTTTTTTTTTAATCTCGGATAACTCATTTGTCAACTGTGCACAGGCTATCTTGGTCGTGGTTCCTTCTTGGTTAGCTCAGCTCCGTTCAGCAATAGAAACGGTAAGCCATTTCTCCATGATTCAGCTCCTTGATTTTCTTTTTTCTCACACTAACCATTTGGCTCCTTGCGAGCAGGCTCAGTTGGTTTTCTTATCAGCTATTCAGTTCAACAGGAATCGACATGTTCCGTCTCCGTGCAAGGTAACAACTCAGAATTTCTTCTTCTGTCGTTAATCATGGTGAAAAGGTCACATGGGTTTCGAACTGACTTAATGTTTTTGTTGTGCAGGTGGTTCGGACCTTCCTAGCTTCTCAATCTTCCGTCCTAGTCTACGTACGGTCTTCGGTTTCCAACGGGTAGGTCCTTTCCAAGCTCGATTTCTCCTTTATGCTGAATCTATCAAAAGTTTCTTAGGCGAAATTGTGCCAACCTCTTTCAGGGTCTTCCTGTGGCGTGCCGTTCTACTATGTCTGTCTTTCGTTCCAAAATATGTCACTCTGACTGAGTTTGATTTCAAGATCTTTCGGGTTTTGAACCCTACCTGTAACTTCCTTGTTCTTTCAGAATTTGGTTTCTATAGCCGTAGGGTTTCTGGCTGAAACCCTAACTGTAAATCTCGAATTTTGCTAATATTTCAAAATGTAAATTAACAGTCTCCGGACTCGGACTTTTATTCGACTAGTAAAGTTAATACAGAGAGGTTTCTTTTACTATTTATCAGTTTGCTCATGAAAATAGACACATTTTATATAGAATGTACCTGTGGGTTTAACGCTTCATGCATTCAACTTTTTGTTTGATTATCGTTCGCCAGTGCGAGGCCTGTCTCGCTATATTTCTTCGAATTTACTTCAGTTCCCAAATGCTTTTGAGTCAAAATCTTCGTGGATGTAATTCACCTGCACTTCGGTAACAATTCTTTTGAGAGGAAATAAAATTTTTATTTCTGAGTATGCCTTTTAGTAACTCGACAGTGAATTTATGCTATCTGGAAATAAATTACAGTAATCATAAGACACAGATGGTTTTTCGTTCCTAGTAAGAGTCAATACTCTGTTTTATTTCTCTTTGTTCTCTTTGTTACAGAACCCCCCCAGAATTCCCCTTTTTTTCTTTTTGTATCTCAGTAGAAGAAAGAAAAGAGTAGTTACCCGTTGGCAACCATCTTCTGTCAGTTACAATTAATCACTGTTTTCCAATTTTTTTCCTAAATTAATGAAAAGAAAAAAAAAAAAAAATTGTCCAACTAACCCTACGGACTTAAATAAACAGCCAACTATTTCTACTTAGTTTAATGCAATTTCCTAACTGTAAACAGTCTTTCAAAACAAATTAAACAATGACAGGTTCAAAGACTTGTCAAACTGTCACATATCACCAAGAGACAAAAACTGCTACTGTTTGTCTACCTTGAGTTGGATGCTCCTGCATCAGGCTCCCAGGGTAAAAAAATTCATGGCTCCGTTCCATGAGATCGTCCACCGAATAACCAGCTTTCTAGATCTGTGCTGTGTCAAGCCAGGAACTGTCCTCAATAGGTCGGTTCTTCCACTTGACCAAGTACTGTAAATATTCTTACCTGCGCGTTCGCTTGGCTACTTGTGTGTTGAGGATACCCTTGATCTCAAGGGGCTACGCTGTAGGCATCTGCCTCAACCAAGAATCCTTGCTAACTTGTTTGTCCCATTCTGGCCTTGTTGCCCCATCGTCTTCAGGATTGGAAATGTAAGGAAAAAGATCTGCCACATTAAAGATGGGTGAAATGCTTATCCCTAGCGGTAATTGTATCTCATAAGCATTGGCAGAAAACTTGCGAAGAATTTTGCAGGGGCCAATCTTTTTAAACTTCAGCTTGTTATATTCCCCCTTCGGAAAAAGTTCCTTGCACAAGTGAGCAAGTACTTCGTCCCCAACATTGAATTGAACTTCCCGCCTTTTTAAATCTGCCTGTTGTTTGTATATTTGACTGTTGTCCTGTAATTTTGACTTCACCTGCTCGTGTAAATCACTCATTGCTTGAGTGAAATCTTCTCCATCTGCGCTTCTTTCTTAGAGTTTCCCCAAATCCCGTAGCTCATGCACTCCACGAGGATGCATGCCATACAGAATCTGAAAAGGACTATAGCCCATGCTGCGATTTGGTGAATTGTTGTATGAAAATTCCACTTGATCAAGTACGCGATCCCACATTCGCGAATTTTCTCCTATCAAACTTCGTAGCAGGTTTCCCAAGCTACTGTTCACCACCTCCGTTTGCCCATCGGTCTGTGGGTGATAAGAGGAGCTGAAGTTTAACTAAGTGTCCAAATTTTTCCACAAGGTACGCCAGAAGTGCCCTGTGAATCGCACGTCCCTGTCAGAAATAATGGACCTCGGCAAGCCATGCAGTCTAACAATCTCTGTGAAGAACAAGTGTGCTATGTGAGTAGCATCACTGGTTTTTCGACGAGGTATAAAATGCGCCATCTTCGAAAACCTAGCCACCACCACCATTACTGAATCAAACCTCCGCTGTGTCCTAGGAAGACCTAAGACAAAGTCCAAACTGAATGAGTCCCACGGTCTACTCGGAATGGGTAGTGGCATATAAAGCCCAGCATTTTGACTGCCGCCTTTTGCTAACTGACACATTTTACACCTGCTTACATACCTCTGCACATCCCGTCGCAACTTTGGCAAGTAATAAAAATGTTCTATCTGGGATAATGTTTTGTCTATGCCGAAATGTCCGGCTAGACCTCCACTGTGCTTTTCTCGAATAATTTTCTCCCGCATTGAACAGTCGGGAATGCACAACTGTCCTCCCCTAAATAACAATCCATCTTGCAGATTATAGTCCATCCATGGACTATTGTTTCGCAGCAAAGGGTTTTGACACGCCTCATGGGCCTCCTTAAAATCTGTATCTGTCTGACATAAATCCTTCAAATGCTCAAAACCCAGCACCTGCACCATACTCTCCTGCAAGAGCAAATCTCTTCTACTCAATGCATCTGCCACCTTATTGGACTGCCTGCTAATATGTTTCAACACAAATGTAAAGCTCTGCAGATATTCCACCCACTCTGCATGGTTATGATTCAACTTATGCTGCTGCATAACATACTGTAAGGCAGAATTATCAGAAAATAAAACAAACTCATTACCTAACAAATAGTGCCTCCAGTGTTTCAAATCTTGAACAATTGCGTAAAATTCCTTGTCATAAGATGAATACTTCTGCCAACTTTCGTTCAGTTTCTCACTGAAATAAGCGACTGGTCTATCCTCTTGGCTAAGTACTGCCCCAATGGCTATACCGCTGGCATCACAACGAACTTGAAAAAGTTTGTTGAAATCTGGTAATCTCATAATCGGTCTCTCAGTGATCTTCTTCTTCAAAGTCTGAAAACTATTTTCTGCTGCTTCAGTCCAGCAAAAAGGCTGATTCGCCTTCTTAATTGTGTCCAACATGGGCACGCAGATTCCACTAAAATCCCTGATAAATTTCCTGTAAAAGCTTGCTAATCCATGAAAGCTTCGAACCTCGAACAAATTCTTTGGGGATGGCCAGTTTACTATGGCTGCAAATTTCTCTAGGTCCATCTTTAACTCATTTTCTGCAATCAAAAAACCCAGATAAACTAATTCTCGTTGAAAAAAAGTACACTTTTTCAAATTTATCAACAGCTTGTTCTGCTGCAATCTTCTCAATACACTTTGAACATGTTGGAAGTGTTCCTCCTTCGTTTTGCTGAAAATCAAAATGTCATCCAAATAAACAATCACAAATTTCCCAATGAACTCTTTCAGCACTTCGTTCATTAGGCGCATAAATGTACTAGGGGCATTACTCAACCCAAATGGCATCACCAGCCATTCGTACAGCCCTTCATTCTTCTTAAAAGTTGTCTTCCATTCGTCCCCTTCCCGGATTCGGATCTGGTGGTATCCACTCTTCAGATCGATCCTCGAGAAGTATGCTGCCCTACTCAAGCAGTCCATCATGTCATCCATTCACGGCAGTGGAAACCTGTACCTGATCGTAATCTTATTAATAGCTCTTGAGTCTGTGCACATTCGCCATTCGCCACCTTTTTTAGCAGCTAACACTGTCGGAACTGCATAGGGACTCATACTCTCTCTGATCAGCCCTTTATCAAGCAATTCCTATGCCACGTGTTTCTGAATTTCTTCATTATCTTTCGGGCTCATACGATAAGTTGCCTTATTTGGTAAGCTAGCTCCTGGTATAAAATCAATACAGTGGCTGATGCTTCTCTTAGGTGGCAATTCGTCAGTTAAGTCATCTACTATGATATCGCCAAAATCTTGCAACAAATACTGGATCTCCTCTGGTAGATCTGTGATCTTGGTGTGTAAGACCACTGTCTTTGGTCTCCTTACAACAGCAAAATTAACATCATTATCCTCAATCTGCTTCAAAAACTCTTTTTCGCCCATTAGTAGTGCTTTTACTCCACTCGCTTCTGCTGTACTTTCCTCCTTGATGGGCACAAGCGTGTGCTTTATCCCATCCTTGACAAACTTGTAACAGTTTGTCTTTCCGTCGTGAACTACTTTTCTGTCATACTGCCAGGGCCTCCCTAACAGTATATGACAGACATCCATTGGCATAATGTCGCAGATAATTTTATCCTTGTATCTGCCTATTTGAAATTATACTTCACACTGTTCATCCACCAACAGTTGATGCCCCTTTTGCAGCCACGACACTTTGTAAGGAGTGGGATGCTTCAGCCTTTTCAATCCCAATTTCTCCACCATTTCTGTGGCCACCAAATTATCGGTACTTCCGCTGTCAATTATAATTTTGCATCACTCACCCTGTGATTTGCAAACTGTCCGGAACAAGGCCTTTCTTTGATCTGGTTCCACAATTTCTTTTGCTGGTTTTATCAGTACCTTGTTCAGTACCAAGGCTTCCCCTGTCTCTGGTGCATTTTCCACTTCCTGGGGAGGTGCTTCCGCCTCCTCTAGTTGGGCAAGATACGTTCCTCTCCCACCTGCTGGTTCTCCTTCAGGAAATTCATACGATTTGTGCCCCCACTTGTGGCACCGATAGCACTGGACAGCTCCTCTGCCCCGACCATTACCTCTCCCTCGCTGGTATGGTCGTCCCCCTCTAGTGCTACTGTCCTTTTTTGCTGTTCCCGCAGATTTGGAACTACTGCCTTCCTCATTGGAACCTGTACCTCTGCCTCTGCCAAAAGCCTTCCCCTTTCCTTTGCCAGATCCACCTACTCTTCTAGCATTCTACTTCCTGATTATTTTCTCTTCCGCCTTCAAGGCAAACTGATATGCCTCATCTAAAGTTCTGGGTGAGAGAATGTTGATTTCGTCTAGTATCTCCCCTCTCAATCCATTTACAAACCTTGCTATTTTTTCTGAGGTATCTTCTATATATCCTGCCCTCAAATTCAACTTATAAAATTCTTTTGTATACTCTTTGACCGTCACTCCTTTTTGCCTCAAATTTTGTACTTTCCTGTATAGCATAATTTGATAATCTTTAGGCAGAAACTTTTCTTTCAGCTTGGCCTCCATTCTGGCCCACTTATTTATAGGCTGTTTATTTAGCCTTTTCCTTTCTGCCTGAACACTGTCCCACCACAAGGACGCATGTCCTTTCAACTTGGTGGCAGCGAACTTCACCCTCTTGTCTTCACTGATCTCTTCAAAATCAAAATATTTGTTCACTTCACTAAGCCAATCTAGCAACAAATCTGCTGACAAACTCCCATCATAAGTAGAAATTTCATGTTTTGGTTTATGACTGGATAACAAAACTGACCTCAATAATCTAAGTTCAGGTGCCTCCCCTTCAAAACCATCTGTCGGTTCTGCAATCTCTTCGTCACTGTCATCCCCTCCTGCGGGGTCTCTCCTCCTTACAGCCTCCACTGCTGCTAATCGCTCATTCAAAATTCGAATCTCCTCTCTCAGCCCCTCTTCTGCTACTCTGCAAATTTCTCTCCCTCTTCCTCGTCCTCGTCTACCAACCTCCATATTCTTTGTTCAGCAAACCCGCTCTGATACCAAAATTGATGGACTCTCCAGCCCACACCCCAAGTCAAATATTCAAAAAACAATAATTTAACAGTGCAATTGACAACTGGTAACTACGTGGCTTATCAATGGAACTTTGATTGTTCACACGTTGGACTGTAGTTATTACTCACAACAGTAAACCTCGAGTTTTTCAACCTTCCGTGGGATTTGATATAATGCTTCTGGTGATACGCAATTAATCACAACGTGATTGCCTCAATCTGATCGATCGGTCCACTTGCTGTCTATCGATGTCACACGTTCTTCGCCCTATTGCTCGGTATCAGTTCATTCTGGTGGTCATTTTCCCTTTCTGCTCCGTGGTTGTGTGCGAGGGTTTCAACTCGACGATCTTGCTAAGGATTTATTTTTTCTGTGAGTTTCTTGTTCCATGGTAACTGGTCTTAAAATGGTGAACCGGTATCCGTAGTGATGGCGTTAAAATATTTGGCTTCCTCGATGGTTCGGATTCTTTTCACTGTAACTATCTTGTCCTTCCTGTTATTCAATAGCACCTACAGGTTTTCAAATTGCCGATTTCACTTTTTGTTTTTTTCTGCAGTTTCTTTTTTATCTCGGATAACTCATTTGTCAACTGTGCACAGGCTATCTTGGTCCTGGTTCCTTCCTGGTTAGCTCAGCTCCGTTCAGCAATAGAAACGGTAAGCCATTTCGCCGTGATTCAGCTCCTTGATTTTCTTTTTCTCACACTAACCATTTGGCTCCTTGCGAGCAGGCTCAGTTGGTTTTCTTATCAGCTATTCGGTTCAACAAGAATCGACGTGTTCCGTCTCCACGCAAGGTAACAACTCAGAATTTCTTCTTCTGTCGTTAATCACGGTGAAAAGGTCACATGGGTTTCGAACTGGTTTAATGTTTTTGTTTTGCAGGTGGTTTGGACCTTCCTAGCTTCTCAATCTTCCGTCCCGGTCTACGTTCGGTCTTCGGTTTCCGACGGGTAGGTCCTTTCCAAGCTCAATTTCTCCTTTATGCTGAATCTGTCAAAAGTTTCTTAGGTGAAATTGTGCCAACCTCTTTCAAGGTCTTCCTGTGGCATGCCGTTCTACTATGTCTGTCTTTCGTTCCAAAATCTGTCACTCTAACTGAGTTTGATTTCAAGATCTTTCGGGTTTTGAACCCTACCAGTAACTTCCTTGTTCTTTCAGAATTTGGTTTCTATAGCCGTAGGGTTTCTGGCTGAAACCCTAACTGTAAATCTCGAATTTTGCTAATATTTCAAAATGTAAATTAACAGTCTCCGGACTCAGACTTTTATTCGACTAGTAAAGTTAATACAGAGAGGTTTCTTTTACTATTTATTAGTTTGCTCATGAAAATAGAAACAGTTTATATGGAATGTACCTGTGGGTTTAACGCTTCATGCATTCAACTTTTTGTTTGATTATCGTTCGCCAGTGCGAGGCCTGTCTCGCTATACTTCTTCGAATTTCCTTCAGTTCCCAAATGCTTTTGAGTCAAAATCTTCGTGGATGTAATTCACCTGCACTTCAGTAGCAATTATTTTGAGAGGAAATAAAATTTTTGTTTCTGAGTATGCCTGTTAGTAACTCGACAGTGAATTTATGCTATCTGGAAACAAATTACAGTAATCATAAGACACAGATGGTTTTTCGTTCCTAGTAAGAGTCAATACTCTGTTTTATTTCTCTTTGTTCTCTTTGTTACAGAACCCCCCCAGAATTCCCCTTTTTTTCTTTTTGTATCTCAGTAGAAGAAAGAAAAGAGTAGTTACTCGTTGGCAACCGTCTTCTGTCAGTTACAATTAATCATTGTTTTCCAATTTTTTTCCTAAATTAATGAAAAGAAAAAATTAAAAATAAACTGTCCAACGAACCCTACAGACTTAAATAAACAGCTAACTATTTCTACTTAGTTTAATGCAATTTCCTAACTGTAAACAGTCTTTCAAAACAAATTAAACAATGACAGGTTCAAAGACCTGTCAAACTGTCACATATCACCAAGAGACAAAACCTGATGTTGTTTTTCTACCCTAAGTCGGATGCTCCTGCATCATGTTTTATTTGTTTGCTTATGTCCGGGTCACTGTATCTATGTCTGGCCTTACAGACGCTTTAGGGTTGTCCAGCCTTTCTACCTTCGAGTAATGGCAGCCATTTTGTAAATTTTTGTACACTATTTTGATCTAATACAACTGCTTACTTACAACAAAAAAAAAGTTTAACTAATATGCATTGTTTACTGTGTATCATGCAGAGCCACAAGATGATGAAGCTCAATAAGGTTATTTCTGATCTAGGACCAGAAGAGCATAAAAGCTTGATGGAAAAATTGCAAAAGGATGAATCAGGTGAATGAAAAAATATTGTCCATCCAATATGAGTTTCTTTTTTTATTTTTAATTAATCAATATACTTAAAATTATTAGATTACATGTGTCAAAAAATATATTAATTCACATCTGTTTAATGTTATACAGGGACCAAAAACTCAAAAAAGGAATGTTGTTATAAGAAAAGAAAAAAAATAGAACATGCAAATGAAAATGAATTGCTCCTTAGATCATCTGGAGTGGTGCTGGAGGTTAACGAAAGGGGGAAAAAAATTTACAAAAGTTTGACGGATCTAGTGGAACAAATGTATAGACGTTCTTTCCACTTACAATACAATAAACAATCCAATTATTCCAAGAACCAAATTTTATCTAAACTACAGGAAGAGTTTCCAGAGAATTGTTCAATGAGACATGTCAGACTTTTAATAGCAAAAACATACAACAACAACAAAAAAGGAATGAAAAAGTAATATTCCCTTAAATGTTTGTCTAGAATTATTTATAAATATCACTTTTGTTATATTTACTTTTCATATATCAATACAAAAATTAAATAGTTTATTGTCATGTTACATTTTCAGGAAGATTATGAAAATCTCAAAAGATGAACGAGATGATATCAAAAATATGCCAGTAGGAATGTCCAAAAAGGTGTACAAGGAGATGGTCAAAGAAATGGACAAAATTGCATTGTGGGAGGAGCCATCTCAAAAACAACATGCTTCAAATGTAATATGTAATCATTGAATTTTTTGATCATTATGTAAAATAAATAAAAAATTTAGCATTAAATATTAATTTTCAAGTATTTTCTTGCAGAAAAGAAAAGAAAATGGAACCCATTGAGCACATAAAACGGGACGAAAAGGAAGAAAAGGGTTGATATCTAAGTTTGTGAGTAATCATTACTTCCTTATAACAACTTAACTGGATTTCATTTTTGTATTTTTTAAGTTGTTTTACAAAAATCGTCATTGAATGTCTTCAAACAGGTGTTAACATACAAAGAATAACCATCAAACAAATTGATTGAAACTGGGTTAAATATGGGTTGTGAGTATCTGTTGGCATATCAAAAGTTAATTGTGGAATTTGTAAGCATCTATCGACCTTGTTTTACTTAGCTCTGTCTATAATTAATAGAACAAAAAAATATTTTATATTAAATATATGATTTGCTATGGGGTATAAAACTTGCAGGAAACAAATTATGGAATTGCGTCAACAGATGAAATCTTGAAAGATGGCATGCTACATGGTTTTGAAATAATGTGTATAGTTTATGAGTCAATTTTTGCAATGGTACATCATTTATTTTCGATTTACATTGATGTATATTATTTAATATTTCAATTTTCATTATTCTGACCGATGTATATACACTCATTACAGTTTATTTTATGTTTGTAGATGGAAGGTGAAGAAGAAGAAAAAAATCAACATCGTGAACAAAACATTCCTGAAAATAACCCAAGTCATGGAAGTAGCTCTAGCAGTGACATCAATTCAAGCGAAGAATGATGATCACTATGTTTGGATATCAAAGCAAGGCATTGTATTTTTTGAAATATTATTGTGTCAAATCAGACATTTTGTTTAATGTAATGGACATAGTGTCCCAATTGAAAGACAAGGGATACCAATAACTATTCCATTTTGTATGACAAAGACAGTCTTATATATATATATATATATATATATTATAATAATAAAATATGTTTTAATTTATTCTATTGTGTTCTCCATTGTCACTGTGAAATGTAACACCACTGATTAAATTTATGGATGATTAAATATTAAAATGAAGAGATGTGAAATTTGATGATATGATATAACAAATTAATCCAAACATCACATTCAAATTCACTAATAAAAATTTAATTCATATGAATGCTATTATAAGATATATATATATGTCGACTTTTGATGATTAATGAATTTTAAAAAAGCACAATAATTATGATATGATATAACAAATTAATCCAAACATCACATTCAAATGCATTAATAAAAATTTAATTAATATGAATACTGTTATAAGATGTGTCGACTTTTAATGAATAATAAATTTTAAAAAATCACAATAATTGCACTGTTACAGGTCGATGTTTCTAAAAAATACAAAATGAAAAACGGTGCGTATCAGTTACTGTGCACCAGTGCGTTTGTATTCTGAAGCACACCAGTGTGTTTCTACAACCTATGGGCACCGCAAAAATACCAAAACCAATTAAAAATATTGGTGCGTTTGTGCGGCACTATGCACCGATGCGTTTATGTGGAATTACGCACCAATGCATTTGTATGATCTTTGGGGACCGCACAAATACCAATACTAAATATAAATCTTGGTGCAGTTGTGTGATATTGAGCACTGGTGCATTTATGTGGCTCTACACACTGGTGCATTTGTGTGATATTGTGCACCGGTGCATTTCTATAATTATACGCACCGGTGCATTGAGATGACCTATGGGCACTGCACAAATCCTAAGACCAATTAGAACGACCTTGTGCGTTGTATCACCAACATTGCGCTCGATGCGGTTTTATACCTTGACGGTCCGGTGCATGCTCCTTCGACTAACCCGAGCCACCTTCTAGATGTACGCACTGGTGCGTTGAAGCTCAAGTATCACACCGATGAAAAAAACATCCATAATAACCTCTGGCCGCCCTTTGTTTTTCAGTTGTGTTGAATTTCTGTTAAAAGCTCCGCAAAAACCTTGGTAACCATAAACGGATGTTGTAGCAAATCTTTTTTTTTAAATTTTGGCAAACACTAAAAACCTCCTTTATAACCTCTGCTAGAGGGTATTCTCCTTGTAGTGCTTCTAGTATTAGCCCCGCTTTCTAACCTTTGGTTTCTGCAACTACAATGAATTATTTTTCATAAGTTATTTGGTCACGATGAGTTCCATAATTAACCAAGTATCTCATTGAGTTCGAACAGTTAATTTATTTGAGTTTTCAGTTTTGCATGAAGAATTCTCTACTCAATAAACTTCATTCTTTTAATTCTATTCTAATGCTCGCTATGAATCCTTCTTACTTTCAGGTTTACATGCAGGTCTTGTGAAAAACATGCTCATGGAGGGATTTTCTCGATGGTATGTCATCCCCAAACCCCAACATACCCATCTTGGATTGATAGGTAATTTATAGGTAATTTTGGACCACTCTCATCCTTGAAGGTTATCCTACAGGAAAATACATGAAATTTTTCCACAATTATTATTATTTTGTCTCTGCTAGTATTAGCCCCGCTTTCTAGCCTCCCATTGTTGGAACATTCACATGTTAGTCATCTCTTCCTCTAAATACAAATGGGTTGGAAATCCATGAAGAATTCTCTTTCATTCTTCGACACCAATCGTCTAGGTTATAATTAAGCTTTCCTAATTTGCATGCGGCACTAGGTTCTTGAAAGGTCAAGACTGGTTATAGGTTAGGGTTTTTGGTTGTGTATAATAGAACCAATTTAATTTAAATGCTCTGTGTGTTGAAATACCCCCTGTGGTCGACCATGCAACAACGAAATACTCAACCATGGAGTTTGGGTTCCTGACATAAAAAATTAGTTTCTTAAATTATTCAGTTCCTACACATTTTAATGGTGAGCTATTTTGGATTATTTAAGAGGGTTCACAACATGTATGTGGCATATATCTGATCAATTTATCAAAATTTATTTCTGATATCAAAATAATTTCTTAAGAGTTGTCCTATAATTTTAAAACATTTTAAGCTAAATCTTACTCACCTGTGAAGGTTGGTACATCAATCGCTGGTCTAGCATTAAAGGTTGTTATGACATTAATTGATGAAACATTGTTTGTTGAGCAACCATCACATACTGAAAAATTGAATGGAAAGTGCTTGGATACATTGCCTTTAAACATGTATGCTTTCACAACAACTCTACTGGTGGGTTGTCCTTCTCAAGGATCCTCGGTGCTGCTACAAATATATCTAGAGTGTTTGGAAAGCAATCAGAACATGCATTATCCTCTTCCCATGAAGAATGATATGTGCCAGAATGTTTGAAAATGTTCCTAAAGAAAAGGTAAATAAAATTGTTAGATTCTTTATGTTGGTCTCTAAACCTATTCTAAATTTCTAATATTAGCTCATTTGATAGCTTTTCAAAAGAAAAGAATGTAAAAAGAAAGATGAAGGAGCTAGATCTCAATCCTCTTTCACTTTCTCTGGTTGCTTGGGTAGGTATAGAAAAGGTTATCTTCATGCAATGATGGCTTAGCATGCATTTCTTGATGGGATGAAAATAACTAGAAAAATAAAAAAAATTGATCTACCACGATTTCTTTATGTAATTATGTCATTGCAATGAGAAAATGCTTTAAAATCCTTAGCAGTCTAGTATATATGATTATGTTGAAAATGACACCAAGAAATATTCTAATTTAATTTTTGCTTGAATTAAATTAGAAGAAAATTGTAGTTCCACATCACTGGAAAAATTGTACGAGCTAACTAATTTGGTTTAGTTAATTCGAGTAGAGGGTCTAACATGAGTCATGTAGAGTGGTTCCTACTTTATAAGAGGCAAAGTTGAGTTTATTTTGAGTTGTAATTAATTATTTCATTTTAATTGAGTTAAAATAGTTCCAACTATTCGAGGAACTAGCAGGAGGTCTAGCAGTGGAGTGAAACTTTAGTGTTCAACCAGTTAACTGATAAATCAACCGTAAATAAATCATGCATGTGTGATCTATGAGTTACCTAGTTGAGATTGGAGTTCAAGGGAACTGCACTATCAGTTGTATAATCATCCAAATTGTACAGGAGGTGCATGCAGTCAGAGGAAGGCTTATGATGGATTGCGCAGTTATAGATGAATAATTTCCCTAATTAATAGGGGCTCATTCCCAAGGAAATAAGCAAGAAAATAGGGACTTGGGCAAGCATAAAATTGGTTAATTATTGGCCAGGGCTTATCCAAGAAGCAGTGAGAAAGATAGAGATAGTGCAGAGGCTGCTCGAGCTTTAGCAAAGCACTGTAATATTCTCATATTTTTATGACTAATGAAATATAAATATAGGAGGGGTTTTTAGTTGTGGCTTTCCCAAAGAAATAATCGTGTAATGTGTTGATTGAATTATTTCTCTTGTATGCTTCATTATTTTGTGATTGTTTAATTGTTTCCGCAGTCGATAGAGTAGATTCAAGTTTATTGTTTTAGTAAATTACAATTAAAATTTTGAATCTACAAGGAATTTCTACATGGTGTTGAAGTTAAAATCACAACA
Organism: Pinus albicaulis; assembly: GCA_034641835.2. Taxonomy (NCBI): domain Eukaryota; kingdom Viridiplantae; phylum Streptophyta; class Pinopsida; order Pinales; family Pinaceae; genus Pinus; species Pinus albicaulis. Next base: position 4,416,548 of record MU968403.1, on the reverse strand, counting down.
GAAGAAAAGAATACAAAGTTGACTTTGCAGGATCAAATTTGCAAAATCATATCTTCAGAGTTAGCAAGATGACCTCCTACAGATTAAGACTCAAATATGCCCTTGAGGGTAGTTCAAATTCTATTTCTTGGAAGGACATGGTAGAGGCATTGTTGGAAGAAAACAGGTTGAAGGAATTCAAAGATACTAAGATTCCTGAACCTCCAACATTTGATGTTGAGGATCTATCAGAGAGAAATAAATGTGTTGCAAAATCGAGGAGGATAATATTAGAAGGAGTTCAAGATCATATTTTATCGAACCTAAATGTGAAGGAGACTACATATGCAATGTGGCAAGCCTTGATAGACTTGTTTCAAAATAACATTGACCACAGGAAGTTGGCACTGAAGGGCAAGCTTCAAAAATCAAGATGGAAAAGGGGAACACAATACCAGAGTACTTGAGCAAGTTCACCTAATGTCAGGATAAACTTGGGAGTGTTGGTATTGTAATTGTTGAAGATGATATTGTCATCCTAGCACTTCTAGGCCTTCCCAAGAGATGGCACAACTACTAGGATTTAGTAAATGGGAGGCTACCAAAGTGGGAGTGTTTGTGGTTTGACTCGATGCAAGAATAGATAAGGTGAAACACCAAAGATGGAACCTCATCCAAGCATGATGATGAGGAGAATTGTGCCTTGGATGGAAAGGAAAAGAAAGGGAAAGGGAATAAATCCAAATCCAAAGGATAATATAGCTAGGTAGAAAAGAAGAAGTACTTGTCGAAGTTTAAACATTTTCATTGTCATGAGATGGGACACTATGCCACAAAGTATTTGTGTAAGAAGGTTGACAGGAAGCCCTTAGGAGGAGCGACAGGTGAAGCTCTAGCTTGATCCAGACTTATGCAAGAATGAAATAAAATATAGAAATACACATAAATGTAGATATGCAACAAAAATACAACTTCATTTCATTAATATCACATAACTGAAATCTACTTACAGACAAAATGGAAATAAACTAGCTAGGGTGTTGGTAGCTTATCTATGATAAGATATGTGACGGATACATACCTCTTAAATGTGTTACAATGAGGCTCGAAGGCCTATTTATTATTGAGAAAAAATGGAAAACCCTAACCATCCAAAAAACTAACTCTAGGAGATGAAATGCCAAACTATGGGCCCCGTTGTGGTAAATTGGTGCATCAATTTCCTGGGGTCGTAACTTTGGCATACGATCTCTATTTTACGCACACGATACCTTGTTAGAAATATCTATCGAAGGAAAAAATTGTTAATACAAATTTAATTTTTAGACTCACCTTAATTGATGGTGATTTTCCAAAAAAACATCGTTTAGGGCCTCAAAATGGCTTCAGAAGTCCACGATCCGAAAAACTGCCAAAAACTGTAAATTTTGCTACAATTAAGGAAACTGAAAAACTAAAAGAAACAATGGTGGGGGTACAAGTGGAATAGGTGGGTGGCCACCAATATCCATGTGGATTATTCCTCCCCATTTAGGAAGTAATAGTCCCCATTGCATTGAGTTCCTCGATGAGATGAGGAAACTTCTGTTGAACTTGGTCCCTAGTGAGCCACTTGCCCTGGTGAAGGAGTTGGCCAACTTTGAAAACTCGATATAGTTGGATCCTCTATTATTGGGTGTTCTTGATCTATGTGTCCATTATCTGATCATTTGTGGCTTGTTCCATGCATTCTGGGTTTAACTCTATTGGTGTGAGTTGTTCTCCAATGCTGGATGTGTCCAACAATGGTGGAAAGTAGGGTTGAAGGTGGTACACATTGAACACTGGTTGCAGACCAAGTAATGGTGGATTACTCAGCTCAAAGTAATTGTTCCCTACTGAGTCGATGATAGTGTATGACCCATATCGGTGTGAGAGAAGCTTGCAGTGGGGTCCAACGAGGCACTCCTTCTGCAAATGTAGCCACACTTTTTCACCCACCTGGAAGTTGTGTGGCACCTGACGATGATCATGTCACTGCTTGTACTTAGCATTGGTTTTGTCTAATATGTCATGAAACTATTGGTGGATGTGCTGAATCCGCTCAATGAATTTGTGTGACTTGTCAGCTTTAGACTGGGCATGAACTGAATCGGCCTCAGTAGGCACAAATGACATGGCTACCTAAATAGGACATAGTGGATGGAATCCAAAGCTCGGCTGAAAGGGGTTGTGGTGAGTTAGGATGTGGAGAGCCTTGTTATAATTGTGTTGTACATAGGGGAGTCTCTCATCCCATGTGTGTGGATGCTTTGATTTGTACATGCACATAATGTGTACAATCATCCTATTGACGACCTCGTATGGCCATCAGTTTGGGGATGGAAAGATGTGGACTTTGTGAGCTTGATGTCCAACATTCACCAGAGGCTGGACAAAAATGTACTGAGGAACTTGATATCCTGATTTGAGATGATAGATTTTTGGATCCCAAAGTGTACCCATACTCGTTCAAAGAAGACTTTAGCTCTAGCTTTTGCTGTGATATTCTTCTTGCAGGCGACCATAATGGCCATCTTCGAGAATATGTCGACGACCATGAAAAAAAAGCTATTGCCATGCTTAGTAGAAGGAAGGTCTGACATGTAATCCATGGGGATGGATTCCAAAGGGATACTAGGGGTAGGAAATAGAGTATAGAGGGCTTTCTTCTTGATGTTTGTTTTGGCAATGGCAAAGGAAGTGCATGATCTGATGTACCTCTTGACATCTCGTCGAAGGTCCGGTCAATAAAAATAATTCTGCAGCACTGCCATTGTTTTTTTAACCTTGAAATTCTCAACGACCAGAATGTAGTGTGCTTCCTAGATCATCTTGGCACACTCTCTTGAAGGAACACAAAGGTGTCCCGGGTGACATAGCAATGCATCCTGGAGGTGAAAATTTGGAACTTGCTTACCCTTCAAGAGCATCTTGTATGTGTGGCTGAATTCTAGATTGCTCTTGTAGAGAAGCAGCCAATCCAAAGTCTCGTTCCCACAAGAGTTGAGCACGGTGGTTAGTTCCACGATCGGTGGTTGGGTGAGGAAGTCTGCAACATTATTGGTGCTTCCCTTATTGTACTTGATGTTCAACTAAAACTATTGCATATATGTGAAACACTTCTGATGGCGATCATTCTGTAACTTCCCTTGTGTCTGTATGAACTAAAGGGGGTCAGTGGTCTGTGTGGATGGTCATTTCCTTCCCCAAAATGTAATGTTTCCATTGTCAACAAGCTTTCACAATGGAATACATCTCTATGTCATAAGTGGGATACTTTCAGACTGTGTTGGGCAACGTATCATTGTGATATGCCACTAGATGCACCTGTTGTGTAAGAACTACACCAATAACATAGTCAAAGGCATTTGTCTTGATCTCAAGTGGTTGTTGCAAATTTTTTAATGTGAACACTGGGGCAGAGCAAAGGCTATGCTTCAACTCTATGAATTCCTTCTATTGAGATTCAGACAAAAAGTAATTTTCTTTCTCTCCTCCCTTGGTGACTTGACTCAAGGGCCAAGTGATATGAGAGAATCCCAACACGAACCTGCGATAGAAATTGGCAAGACCTGGAAAGCTGCGGAGCTCTATTAGAGTGGTTGGGGTTGGCCAATATTTAATTACTTGGATCTTGGATGGATCCACATGCACCCCCCTCTCATCAATAATGTACCCCAGATATTGAACTTGGGTCATGCCAAAAGTGCACTTCTCCAAATTGGAACACAACTTGTGTTTCCGCAGTGTTTGGAGGACCTATCGGATGTGGTGGAGGTGCTCTTCCCAAGTCTGGATGAAGATCAGGATGTGATCCAAGTACATTACTTGTAGAGATTAGATTCACTAAGCATGCATATTTCCTAGATCCACCTGATCTCACACTATTTAACTTTATGCAAGATATTGAATCTATTCCACTTGTTAATCTTTTGCGGAAAATTTAATTGCACACACATGTGAAGCATAAACAAAAATATTCAATCGCACATAACACAGTTTTTAACCGAGAAAGCCTAAAGCTGAAAACCTGAACTATATATTATGTAACATGGAGATCATATGACAATCTCATACAAAGCTTATCAAGCTCTCAGTACAGTACAATCGTCATACACTAATCAGGACTAATCTTGCAAATCCATGCACCGATCTTTGCCTCCTGCTAGCCCTCCTCCACTGTGCAATCCAAGTTGATTAAAAAGACCAATTAAATGTAATCCCGCTCTCATTGATTGCATGATTATAATTGGAAACTCCAATGTATATGTAGATGCAATTCATGCATCACTAGTAGTCATAATAGATAGTCCATCTTGCCCTTTCACCTATCTCTCCACTAGGTCTCCACTGAAACTGCCATGCACTGTATTTAACTGATGTATTTTTCAGTTGATTAATGAGTTATTATTTGTGAATTAATTAAATAATTTATTCACTCCACTCTCACTAGTGTATCATTCAGTTAGACTAGATAAAACTAGCTCAACTGAGTCTAACTGAGTTAAACTAAATACAACTCCATAACTACTTCTTCCAACTGTGTCATAACTCTGCCACTTGAGTTCTAACTGAGTCCTCCATGCATTAGCTCCAGTAAACCCTTAGGAAGCGTAATTCCTTCTGTCAGTTGATGTGCCACATCTGTGCACTGAACTGAAGTGCTCCAAGAGAATAAGTTATTGTTTAGAGTCTGATTATTATTAAGAGCTAATAATAATCGACATGCATCATTTTTGGATTGACGATGTATAAATAGACTTAGCCCAATATTTTAAATAGAATTTCATCTATTTTTCAAATTTGACCAACCATCTACAAATAGCATCCCGCAACTTATAGAATATGCTCACCATGTCTAAAAATAGACATACACCTAAAAATAGCCTGTGTGGGCCCCACCTAGTTTAGGTGATTATTTTCCAACTAGGATCAAGGATGATGTTTCAGGATGCCTCCTTCACTGTTTTTGTTGCAATCTTCAACACTCTCTCTCAACAAGAAATGAATGTCTTTGCATGTTACATGCAACTCCATGCATTCACCCTGCAACCTTTGCAAGAACCCTACAACTCCATGCATCTGCTCTGCAACACTTGCTGCAACACTTTTGAAACTGAAAGGCTCCAAAAAACCCAATTAGTCTAATGCATCTATCATCAAAGTCATCGACTTCTGCTGGTACCAACTGCACATGTCTTCAGGAACCACTGCGTTGTTGAACTCTGCACCCATGCACTCTGCACTTGCTGTCAACTCTAAACCACGCTCCAGTATCCGAAACTGTCACTTTGATCTGCCTGCATCAATCCAACTGATCATGCTACTGCTGCTCTGTGGGCTCCTCATAGCTAGGTTCAATTCATGAGATCCACACCATCTCAATGAATCCTGCCCAGAAATCTCCTCTTGGGATTACTCATGCATGTCGCCCCACCTCGCACCTGGTGGTATAGCTGCATGCACTCCCTCTGCCCATCTGGCATGGAATTTCTCTGCATAAGTGGTTTCTCCCACTCCATGATCCTCATATTGTGGCTGCTCCACATCCCAAGGTTCACTCTTACCTACATGCAAATCCTTATCCCTCTCAAGCTTCAATTGCATGGCCTTCTCACACTTCCCAATAGTAGGAAGCTGTGTAGAAATCCAATCTACATCAAATCTATAAAGATTCTTCTTCATTTTTCTTTTTCTGAGCTTGTCTTTAAGTGCTAACTTCCTCTAGTCACTTCTGCTTTCGAACAAGTCTGTCAAATCCTTCCACATTAAGAATGGAGTGGCTTTCCTGTGAAGGCTGGACACAATATGGTCCTTCACACCTTCCAATAGAATCCTCCTTGTCTTTGTTGTCTTCTTTTGCCATGCATCAAGTAATGCAGCATCGCTAGATCCCGGCTTAGGAACATCGCTATCAATGAACTCCTTCAGCCCATTATCCTCCAGCACTGCCTCCATCCTATCCTTCCAGGCTATGTAATTCGGGCTCCCATCAAGGGCATACTCCAATCTCAACCCGTTGAAAGACATCTCAATGTATACTCGATTTCTGCACCAAGAATATTCTGTAGCAAATTCGAATTGTACACCAGCACAAACTCACTTCACAATTGCAATCTTCAATCAACAATGCTCTGATACCATGTAGAAATTATATGCACTAAGCATGCATATGTCCTAGATCCACCTGATCTCACACTATTTAACTTTATGCAAGATACTGAATCTATTCCAGTGTTAATCTTTTGCGGAAAATTTAATTGCACACACATGTGAAGCATAAAAAAAAATATTCAATCGCACATAACACAATTTCTAACTGGGAAAGCCTAAAGCTAAAAACCCAAACTATATATTATGTAACATGGATATCATACGACAATATCATACAAAGCTTATCAAGCTCTCATTATAGTACAATCATCATACACTAATCAGGGCCAATCTTGCAAATCCATGCACCGATATTTGCCTCCTGCTAGCCTGCCTCCACTGTGCAATCCAAGCTGATTACAAAGACCAACTCAATGTAATCCCACTCTCATTGACTGTGTGATTATCATTGGCAAATCCAATCTATATGTAGATGTAATTCATGCATCACTAGTAGTCACAATAGATAGTCCATCTTGCCCTTTCACCTATCTCTCCACTGGGTCTCCACTGAAACTGCCATGCACTGTAGTTAACTGATGTATTGTTCAGTTGATTAATGAGTTATTATTTGTGAATTAATTAACTAATTAATTCACTCCCACTCACTAGTGTATCATTCGATTAGACTAGATACAACAAGCGCAACTAGATTAAGCGAGTTAAAAATAAATAAAACTCCATAACTACTTCTTCCAGGTGTGTCAACTCTACCACTTGAGTTCTAACTAAGTCCCTCCATGCATTAGCTCCGGTAAACCCTTAGGAATTGTGTAATTCCTTCGCTCGGTGACGTACCACATACATTGCAGGCGAAGTGCTCAAGAGAATAAGTTGTTATTTAGAGTCTTATTATTGAAGAGTTAATAATAATCGACATGCATCTATTTTTAGATTGAAGATCTATAAATGAACTTATTAATATTCTAAAATATAATTTCATCTATTTTTCCAACTTGATCAACCATCTACAAATAGCATCCTGCAACTTATAGAATATGCTCACCATGTCTAAAAATAGACATACACCTAAAAATAGCCTGTGTGGGCCCCACCTAGTTTAGGTGATTATTTTCCAACTAGGATCAAGGATGATGTTTCAGGATGCCTCCTTCACTGTTTCTTGTTGCAATCTTCAAAAATACTACAAATGAGTTGGTGAATGGCCACAAGATGTCATACATCAGCCTCATTAAGGTTGCGAGAGCATTCATCAACCTGAAAGGCATGACCAGCTATTTGAAAAGGCCCTCCTTGGCTTTTAGGTAAGTCTCCACACATCATAGAGTTCTATTAGAAGCTGCTGATACCCAAACTTCAAGTTGATCTTGCTGAAATAATTTTTCCCCTTGAGTTGGTCCAAAAGGTCATCAATCCATGCGATGTAGCTATTCCATGAAGTTATCTTGTTTAGCACCCAATAGTCAGTACAAAGTCTCCAAGTCCCATCCTTCTTCTACACCAACATGATCGAGCTTCCACAGGGTGATGAAAACGGCTAAATGTGACCTTTCTACAATAGCTTCTGAATATGCCTATTTATTTCCTTTTTCTCTAGAATAGAGCACTGATAGATTGGTCCTTTGGGTAGAGATGTGCTTAGGTTTAGATCGATGGGGTGATTAACTTGACAATGCAGAGGTACCCCTACAGGTGAGGTGAATATGTCCTTGTAATCCTGCACGACCTTGTCCATATGTTGTTGCAATGCAGAGGAACCCTATCTGCAGGTCGGGTCCACAATCTTATTCTTGCCCTGAGGGAGGATCATTAGCAAAAAAAAAATCTTGGTTTTGGAAATGAGCTTAATGCATTGTTTTGTAGTAACCAAAGAGAAGGTGGCAGATAGTGCTACCTACAATATCCCATACAACTTATTGCCCAAAGTAACAATAACAACGCGAGGTCAGGACTCATACACAACATGTCACTTCCATAAGTATGGTTGGCATAATAATACATCACAAAAATTAAGAGTATAAATGTCACATAATACCTCATCCATGAAGAGATTGATGTTGTAGGGAAGGTGACATGGTTAGCTAATGCGGAGATCCTGTCCATGGTGAAGCCACCCGATGGTGTATGAATGTGGGTGTGTTGTGGTTAGAAAGCTCGACCACTTCATGAAATTTAGTGAAATGAGGTTCTTTTGACTCTCATTGTCGACAATGAACTACAATGGGGAACCCTTTACCCACATATGGGAATGGAAGAGGTGCTCCCCCTCCTTTGGATCTTCTGGTTCCTCCTTCTAGATATTTGTGGTGGAAATGGTGGCATTGGGATCCACATCGATAATCTGATTCCCTTTTTCATTCTCCTTCTCTGGTTCTGATTCAATGTCAGAGCATGCATCTGATTAAGAAGCCTTCAGTTCGGTCACCAATGACTGCTTGGCACGACACTCACTTGTGTTGTGAGTGGAGCTCTTATGGAACTCACACCACTTTCACGTGTCCTTCATTTTCTTCATGGTGTTTTTATTTGCTTGAGGCTTTGGCGGGTTATCCTGGGCCACCCCACCTTGGATTTGTCCTTTGTTCTGCGGTTTGGGGGCACCTGCCCCTTTTGTATTATTTGTAGATCCAAAGTCTTGTCTCTTCTGTTTGAACTTCTATTAAATCTTGGCAGCATACTGGTATGTTGCACCAAGTGAGGAGATGTTGAGGAACTCCATTTCCTCTTGAATATATGTGTAGAAAACTATGGTACTTCAATACCAAATGTTTCTCTGAATCTTTGATACCCAATTTTGTGTGTAGTGTATGGAACAAATTTGTCAGCTCATGCACATTTTGATCCCTTTGTTGTCGTAACGTAGTCCACTATATGTACTTATCATTATAGATCATCACGAGATAATATTGATCCTTGATGGTGTCTCAAAAATCATTCCAAGTGGGTGCGGCCGAAAAAAGAGAGGGTTCCCTCTCGTCCTTTTGTTCGCAGTAGGTTTCCCACCAGTCCTTGACATGGGGGGCAGCTTTGAGGAGTGAAAAATTAATCTTTTCTTGGTTGGAAATGTCATGAAATTAGAAGTACCATTCTAATAGATTCAACCATCTATCTACAACGTCAGCATCTATTTGGCCCTCAAATATGGGAATGTCAACGTTTACTTGTACCTTAAAAGGAGTTGTGTCTCCAGAGTGGTTGTTGGATGCAGATGCGCCGCCGACGGGCAATCATTGAAGGATATGGGAAAATTTATCCATCATCGCGTTCCTTTGTTTCTCGAGGGCCTCCTCAAGAAATATTCTGATAGGATATTCTTCTCCCTCGTCATTCTTTTCATCCCCCATGGGGGGGCATCGGGGTTTGCGAGGCTGATCTTGTAAAGGTTCAACTAGATCGAGCCCTAACTCCTTAAACCCTGACCACGTTGGGGACATGCAAAGAAGGATCGAGAAAGAGCATACCACTCTGATACCACTCATCTGGAATTATGCATGAATGTAATAAAATACAGAAATACCCATAAACATAGAGATGCAGTAGAAATAAGACTTCATTTCATTAATATCACATAACTGAAATATGCTTACAAACATAATAGAAATAAACTAGCTAGGGCATTGGTAGCTTATCTCTAAGAAGAGATGTGGTAGCTACAGGCCTATGAACTATGCTAAAATGAGGTTTGAAGGCCTATTTATTATTGATAAGGAATTGAAAACCCTAAACATCCAAAAACCTAACCCTAGGAGACAAAACACCAAACTATGGGCCCCGTTGGGGTGAATTGGTACATCAATTTCCCGAGGTCGTAACTTTGGAATACGATATTTGTTTGATGCACATGATACCTCGTTAGAAATATCTATCTGAGGAAATCACTACTGACAAAGAATGTCAAGTTTAAGACTCACATTCATTGACAATTATTCTCCAAAAAAAATGTCGTTTAGGGCCTCAAAACGGCTCTGAAAGTTGAGGGCCTGAAAATCGCCAAAAATAGTAAATTCTGCTAGAATTAAGGAAAATGAAAAATTGAAAGAAAAAATGGTGGGGTTCTAAGTGGAATAGGTGGGTGGCCACCAATATCTACATGGATCGTAGCATCAAAATTCGAGTTCAATTTCACCCTCATTGCATGCATGACGACATCAATGATGGGTAGTGTGTGGATATGGATAGTGGGGCCTCATTCCATATGACATGAAAAAAATAATTTTTCAGTGAGTTGGAGGAGAAGGACCTCCAGATGCACATTGACATGGGATATGATGGAAGGTATATCGTGATCGACATCGATACTGTTACTTTTCAGAGGGATTCTAATTCTGCTCTCACAATAAAATATGTCATGTATTTTCTGGGTTTGAAGATCAGTTAAGTTTCAATTTCTATGTTGGAAGACTGTGGTTATGATATGATATTTATCAAAGGAAAGTATTTCCTCCGTCACATAGCCTGGAACGTGGTTCAGGTGAAGAACCTCTACAAATTGGATGTAGAAGATTGTGTTTCCTTGACCATGAAAATAGAGAAGGTGCATATTCGAGACATTAGTGAATTATAACATAGGAAACTTGAATTATAACATAGGAAACTTGGCCATTTGCACCATGGAACGTTGATTATAGATCATGTATCAGAGTTCTACAAGACTTCCCAAGGGTGCACTAGATAAGCGCAATACATGCAAAGGGTGTACATTGGGGAAGTACACCAAAGTCACCTTTCATAATAAGGACAATCGAGTGCAAGTGATCCTTCAAAGATTTCACTCAGATGTGTGTGGAACTTTCTTGACAACTTCCATGTCCAAGCACAAGTATTATGTCATATTTGTAGATGATTTCTCACGTAAGTGCTGGATATTCTTCATGTAGAAGAAAGACCATACATTATCAAAATTTTGTGAATTTAAATCACTTGTTGAGAAAGACATGGGGACAAAAGTGAAGGCTCTTAGGAGTGATAATGATGGATAATATGTGTCGAATGAGTTCAAAAAAAATTGTGCATCAAAAGGCATTCGACAGAAGTTGACAACATCCCATAACCCACCAATAGAATGGGGTGGCTGAGAGGAGGAACAAGAGCATTGTGGGAGATGCACAAATGATGTTACATGATCAGGGCCTACCGTTTCACATGTGGTATGAAGCATGAAACACAATGATATATGTGAAGAATAGGAGTACTTATCAGATTCTAAGGATGAGTACACCAGAAGAAGCTTTTTTAGGCAAGAAACCAGATGTGGTACACTTCAAGGTCTTTGGTTCATCAGTTTACTATCATGTTTCCAAGGATGCAAGGAAAAATTTAGAACCAACAACTAAGTTAGGAATATTTGTGGGGTACATTGATACACCACACAACTATCAGGTGTACCTGCCATATCACAGGATGATAGTTGTTCATAGTGATGTGAAGTTTGATGAAGAGAAGGCCATGAGATTTTCCCTTGAGAGGGAGCTCCATTTGCATGTGGATTAGAAGCTTTTAGCTCCAAAGGAAGAACCTCAGTATGTTGTGGAGCATCCACAAGCAAAGGAGTAGAGAGTGGAAGAAACCACACATGTAAAGACATCTAGAGATGGAAGGAAGTTCAAAAAATAAGTTGATATATTGATTCCTGATTCTAGAAAGAATGTGGGAACACCCACTTCACACACATGCAGATGAGGCCACCAGATTGGTACATTGGCTACATGGCTTTGATGAGGGAGAGTGTAAAGACTGAACCATACTCATTCAAGGAAGCAGTGGAACAACCAGTATGCGTTGATGCCATGGTAGAGGAATATGATTCCATTATCAAGAACAATGCATGGGAAGTGGTCCCAAGGCCAAAGGGCAAGTTAGTGGTAGGTTCCAGGTTGATCTACAAGGTGAAGCAAGCACCAGATGAGAGTGTCGAGAAACACAAGTGCAGATTTGTAGCCAAGGGGTTCTCTCAGGTGGAGGGAATTTATTATGAGGAGAAATTTTCTCCATTAGCAAGTTACTCTTCAATCAAAACAATTCTAGTGCTTTCAGCGCAGATGGGATGGAAGATACATTAGATGGATGTGAAGACATCTTTCCTCAATGGAGTGATTGAGAAAGAGGTGTACATAGAGAATTCGGAAGGATTTGAGACCTTCAAAAGAGAGCCACATGTGTTCATACTCAAGCAAGCGATGTAAGGATTGAAACAAGCACCCCGTGCTTGGTACACTAGGATCAACAACTATTCACCGAGTTGGGCTTCACTAAAAGTGAAGAAAATGCAAACCTTTACCATATTGTGATTGAAGGTAAATTATTGATTATAGATTATATGTCGATAATTTAATTCTAACAGGTGATGAGAAGTTGATAAGCTTTTTCAAAGAAGATTTGGAAAGATAATTCGAGATGAAAGACATGGGCCTCGTGCATTATTTCATTAGTTTGGAAATTTGGAAAGGAGATGGGGAACTTTTTTTCTCTTGGGGAAAGTATGCCAAAGAGATACTAAAGAAGTTTCACCTGCAGAGAAGCAAACCCATGGAGACTCCTCTAGTAAGGAATTGGAGGAAGGAAGATGTTACTTCAGGTGAAGTGGTAGAGGCTATCATTTACAGGTAGCGTGTGTGTTCACTTATATACTTGGTGAACACATTACCAAATATGTGTTATGTAGCTAACAATGTTTGTCAAGTACCACCATCTACGAGATTGTGTGCATAGGTGGATCATGATTTTAGAGTACATTCCTACAGAGGAACATGAATTCGATATCTTGACTAAGGCGCTACCAAGAGGAAAATTTGAGTACTTATTGGGGTATCTGATAACCATTTCTTGCAGAGAGGGAGTCTTGAAAATGGAACCAAGAAAGATTCTAATTTAATTGTACCTTCAATTAAATTAGAAGAAAATTGTAATTCCACATCACATGAAAACTTTTACACGTTAACTAAGTTAGTTGAACTTATTTGGTTCAGTTAATTCATGTTGAGGGTCTAAATTGAGTCATGTAGAGTGGTTTCTAATTTATAGGAGCCCACGTTGATTTTATCTTGAGTTGTAACTAATTAATTCAGTTTAACTGAGTTTAATTCAGTTAAACTAGTTCCAACTATTGGAGGAACAAGTAGGAGGTTTAGCAGTGGAGTGTAGCTTCAATGTTCAACCAGTTAATTGATAAATCAACCATAATAACTCGTGCATGTGTGATCTACAAGTTAACCAGTTGATATTGGAGTTCAAGGGCAATGTACTATCAATTGTATAATCATCCAAACTTTATATGCGGCGCATGCAGTCAGCGGAAGGACTATAATGGATTGCACAGTTATGGATGAGGAATTTCCCTAATTAATAGGGGCTAATTCCCAAAGAAAAAATGCAAGGAAATATGGACTAGGGAAAGCAGAAAATTGGTTAATTATTGGCCAAGTCTTGTCTAAGAAGCATTGAGATAGATAGAGATAGTGCAGAGGTTGCTTGGGCTGGAGAAAAACATGGAAATATTCTCATATTTTTCTGACTAATGAAATATACAAAATAGGATGGGTTTTTAGCTATGGATTTCCCCAGTAAATCATTGTGTAAAGTGTTGATTTAATTCTTTCTCTTTTGTGCTTCATGATTTCGTGATCTTTTAATTGTTTCCGCAAATGGTAGAGTAGATTCAAGTCTATTGTTTTAGTAAATTACAAATACCAATTTGAATCTACAAGGAATTTATACAAATTATTTCATTAGGAAAATGAAAATAGGCTTTGAACCTACCAAAAATTGTATATATAATAATTTCATCTGAAGGTCAAAAATGATTTTAGCATTACAGGAATTTACCTTGACTTCATCTCTAGGAACAATATCAAGAAGAAAATCAAGAACATCACTGCTACTTATAGCTCCTGCAATATTTTCTCTGCAAAGTATGTATTTTGTTATCTTCAATATGTAACCATGAGCATAATTTAAGCGCCAGAAATAAATTCTCTCATGCCTTTGAGAATAGGATAGGGGCTTCAACATTAATCATATGCTCATGCACAATGTATTATGAGAAAAAAACAGAACACAAAATACTCTATTAAACAAGAATGCTTAAAAAAAAGGAAGAGACCTGCAATCATCCCACCTTTTCGTCTTGCAATGTCGATAGCTTTATGCATGTATCTTAACATTCTATCTGTTCTTGTTTTTAATTCACAATAAAACTTCAATTGTTTAGGACTTCTGGTATGTATTCTGCTTTTGATTCATGAATCATTATTATAAGCAATGTAACTGACATTGATGAGATGGGTTCTCTTGCTTTTTGTTTTCAATTTGTGTGTGATTAAGACAATTGTGATCAATTGATGTAGAGTATTTGAGTAGGTTTGACCTTTTGGAAATAGTGAGAAGAGTAGAGTAACATGTTGGAATTTTTGGTTATGAATAGGATTCATGTCTAAATTTGTTTCCTTTTATTGTCTAATCATGTGGCATGACAAATCCAATTGGAGTGACAAGGAAGAACTGTAGTGTAGTTATCCAAATAGTGGTTTCTTTGATTTTTATGCTGGGAATACTGGTAGGTAGCCATGATAATGAGAATGGAGGAATTATAGTTCTAGCAGTTTAACTAACATCCACACTGAACCCAACCCCAGCACCAACACCAACATTGACATTGGTCTTCGCCAATTTAATAGCTCTTCTATCATTAGCTAGGATGTTCAAGACTTTATTGAGTCTCTTGGAATCTAGAAACCTACGTATAGTTCTATAGGAACATGAAAATAACATACGGAAATCTCGTTATAGCGTAGGAACTTGCTACAGTGCAAGAACTTTCTTCATTGAGAATTATGTCATCCTCTCAATAACTCATATCATTATAGATTTATATCATGTAGAATTATTCATATGAATTCTATACATCTGAATTTATTCATAAAAATCGTTAATTGCTTCAAATACAGTCTAGTAAGGGAACATGGAACTATCATCTCTTTGTCTTTTGTATATTCTATTATGTCCTTCCCACAGATATTGGTGTTGTTAAAACTTGGAATCTCATAAATCATAATGATAATGAAATTTTTTATATAAAATTTGGATATCATCATTGAATGTTTTATTTTTCAATAGGTTCAAATCTCCTTGTACTATCTTTTTACTATAAATCAAACTTCAAATAAAGGCTTGACCCTTTTCAATGATTTATAGCATAGTTTTCATGAAATTGTGCCATAGAGATATGATCATAATAGTTATATGATGAGATACGTGTCGGAAATGTTTCTCCATATTTCTTTATCTTCTCAAATTCTCATCCTCCCATGTGGAATCTTTAATGGGTAAGTTATTCCACTTGATGAGATACTCTGAAATTGATCAATTTTTCATAGTTGTCGAGTTCTTGTTTCCGTTACTGCTTCAAGTTTCAATATGATGTTTCCTTCCTCGTCAAGTTCTGGAAATATTGTTTGAATTGGAATTTTGTCACTTATAACCTTCTTTAAGCATGAAACATGGAAAACTGGGTGCACTCGAGAAGAAGCAGGAAGCTCCAATTTGTATACCATAGTAAAAATCTTTTGCAACACCTTGTAAGGACCATATTACTTTGGTGATAATTTATTGTCCTTCTTAGCTTGCTTGAGGGACATTTGTTTGTATGGTTGTAGCCATAAAAATACCTAGTCTCCTACATAAAAAATTCTCTCACTATGATGTTCATATGCTTGTTGTTTCATTTGATTTTGTGCCAAATTTAGGTTATCCTTTAAGTGTTGGAGAACTTGTTGTTGATGCTCGATGTGATATTCCATTGCTTGAACCTAATAATTTTCTCTTAAATATGATGTGATGGACCATGGATGATATCCATAAAGTGCCATAAATGGGGTCATTTTTGCTGCAGTATGGAAGGAAGTCTTATACCACCATTCAGCCAAAGGTAACCACTTGACCCATTGTGTTTGTTTATCAAATACAAAACAACGAAGATATCCTTCCAAACAATTGTTCACTATTCACTATCTCAGTTTTCCCATCCGATTGAGGATGATAAGATGAGCTATGGGCTAGTTGAGTACCCAAACAAGAAAATAATTCCGTCCAAAAAATTCCAGTGAAAATGGGATCTAGGTTGGAGGCTCTAGCATAATGGCTCCTAGGGTTAGCGCCAACTGGGCCTCTGTCTTTTCTGGGTTTTCTGCTGAAGCCACGTATCTGTCTCGCTGGGTGACTGCGGATGGGATCAACATCCCCGCTCTAGGGCTCCTTCGATGGCTTCTCCGGTGCGATGAAGGTTGGGCATGCGTTGGGGCCCTGTCTTTCCCATCTCTTATTAGCCAGCAGCCGCCTCCTTGTATTTTCTCAGCCCTCCTAGCCACGGCTTCCAATACCTTCTGCTGTCACAAGGGGTGCAAGCCAGCGATGGCTTTCGGCTTCGGGCAAGCAGATGGTGCAGAGCAAGCAGACGGTTCAGGGCTGACTGTGGACTCATAGAATTCCAATAGTGCGAGCGGTCATTGGAATTTCACTCGGTTTGGGTCCTTTTCCAAACCTCTGCCTCTAGCTCTGTTTTTAAATCCTGCTTTCCTATTAATGGGTGACTACTGGCCTGCTCGTTTTACGAGTGAGGAGATCAACTTGCAGCAAGGCAAACCCTCTTCTCTGGCTCTACCCCTCGGCTATGAAAATATTTCTCCCTCGTCACAGACATTCCAGATTTAGATATTTCCCCTCTCTGTAAAGACCCAGCTCTTATGGGTCCATTCCGAGAACCTAGTGATTCATCTCGCTCAAGCCCTTGAACGCAAAATGGGGATCCCTTTCCCTTCTCTGCGTCTCCTATACGCAGGTAAACAACTTGATTTAAGTATTCCTCTTTCTTTCTATAATATAGATAGGAATGCTTCTGTTCATGTTTCCCTCTAGTTGAGGGGAGGAGCAGCAGGGCAAACCTCCGCTCCCAAGGGCTTCTCTTACAAAGAAGCATTGAATGCCCAAACTTCCAATCATTCGGTACCTCCAGAGGCTCCCAAGCCTTTCGTGGTTGATAAGATGGAAGAAGTGCCATTTGTGGTCATCTCCAACCCGGTTCTAGAAGGATACATTCAATTCCTTTCAGAATATGGCCTCATCTATAGGTTCAATGGGTTGTGGCCCCGCACTGCAGATTTATACAGCTGGATTCATTCTTCCTGGACCAAACAATGTAAAGTCTTTCTCTACTCGAAGGGCTTTTTCATTGTGGTTTTTATTAACATCAAGGATTACCAGACTGCCTTAACAGGTGGTCCCTAGTTCTGGGGAACAACGAGGATTTTCCTCACCCCCTCATTTCCAGATTTTGATCCTGCCATAGCTGTCATCACCAAACTTCCAATATGGGTCAGGCTTCCTAACTTGCCTGCTCACCTTTGGCACTGTGACGTCTTCAAAGCCATTGGGAACACTTTGGGTCACTTTCTTGCTACTGACCCCTCGAGATGCTTGAAGGGTCTATACACCTTTGGTAGACTCTGTGTAGAGATTGACATCAGCAAAGGCTTACCTGACCAAATAATTCTCAAGGTTGGGGACTTCTCATGGTCACAGACTTTAGACTATGAGAACACGGCATTCCGCTACAGGCATTGTCATCAAAATGGTCATCTGCAGAACTCCTGTGCTATTTTCTAGCCCAAAAGATTAACAGTGCTTGCAAATCAAAAGACAAGAGCTGGAAATCCTTTGACCCACCTCCAATGAAGGTACTTGAGTCCTCTAGCTCAGATGAAGAGGAGGATGAGGGTGACTCGAGGGAGGAGATAGATACTCAGCAACAACCGCCCTCCCCGAATGGCCCCGAGGGACCTCCTGCCTCCTCGATTTCTCAGAAACGCTTGCATGAATCCAACACCTCTGACTCTGACAAGGATCCTCCTCCACTGACCAACAATGCTCTTTAGATGGTTTCAATCCACCCACCCCCCGGCGGCTGGGTTAAAGTCACTAAAAAGAAAGGGAAGAAACATCAATCATCGGACTCTTTAATCTCTGGATAGAGCTCTTGTATGTTTTTTTCTTTGGTTTCCATTGTTCTTCTTCTGCTCCGCTTGTTAGCTTCACGAAAATGAGGCGATCAACCATTTGTTTCAGGCTCCCCCAGTTTCTGCTTCTCATGATTGTAACACCTTTGTACTATTAGTTTTTTAATAGAATGGTCCTGCCTAATTTACAATAAAAAAGAAAATGGGATCTCTGTTTGTTACAATAATCTTTGGGTTTCAATGTAGCTTTTGAATTGTTTCCATAAATGCAGTAGTAACTATACTTGCTTTAAATGGATGATATAATGTTTGCATACTTGGTAATTCTATCAACTACCACCATGATGACACTCTTTCCTTAAAAATTAGGTAAACCTGTGATAAAATCCATTGAAACCTCCTCCCAATGTTGACTTGGAATAGGTAAAGGTTGTAGCAGACCCGGGGTCATAATTGTCTCAACTTTATTTTGCTGAAAAACCAAACATTCTGCCACAAACTTTTGAATATCAGATTTAAGGCCATCCCAAAAAAATTCTTTGTTCACCCTATGGTAAGTTTTTTAAAATCCCGAGTGTCCTCCTACAGGAGAGGTGTGAAATTCCAAAATAATCTTTTTTTTTTAGTTGGGAATTATTACAAATATATAAGCGATATATGTACCATAAGAAACCATTTTTCCAACTAAATGTATCAGATGTACTGGGATCTTGCTGCAACTTTTGAATGAGTCTCCACACTTCCTCATCATTCTTCCATTCCTCCCTTGCTTCGGTTGTCCATTCTGGTTGGATAATAGAAATGGCACAAAGCAATGCTTCCACCTCCTCATCCTTTCTTGAGAGTGCATCTGCAACAACATTTAGCTTCCCTTTTTTGTAGATGATTTCAAATTCATAACCCAACATCTTTTTGACCCATTTTTTTTTCTCTTATGAAGATAGTATTTGTTCCAAAAAGTATTTAAGACTATCATGATCCATTTTTACCTTGAAGTGTCTTCCCATTAGGTAAGGTCGCCATTTATTTAGTGCATGTAGTATTGCCAACATTTGCTTCTCATAAATATCTTTATGTAAACACTTTCCTTTGATTAGACAACTTTAAAAAGCAATGGGTCTTCCTTCTTGCATTAAAACAACACCAATTCCATTTCCCGAGGCATCATATTCCACGATAAATGTTTTTGTGAAGGCTGGTGTAGCTAACACTGGTGCCAGGAAAATTGCCTCTTTAAGATGTTCAAAGGCCTTAGTTGCTTCAGGAGTCCATGAAAATGCATCTTTCTTCAACGATGTTGTTATAGGTGCTGCTATTCTTAACAAACTTGTGATAATACTCTGTCAACCTGAGAAATCCTTGCAATTGCTTTATGGTTGTGGGGACTTTCCATTCCTTAATGGCTTTAATTTTGTTATGGTCTACCGTAACACCCTCATGAGATACAATATGACCCAGATATTCCACGTCTTGTACTCCAAAGAAAATTTTGGAGGTATTTGAATATAATTGTTTCTCCTCCAATAGTTTGAGCACCCTATCAACATGTTGAACATGATCCTTCCAAGACCTGTTGTATATTATTATATCATCAAAAAATACTTACACAAATTTATAAGGAAGGGTTTGAAAATTGAATTCATCAACCCTTGCAATGTAAAAGGTGCATTGGTAAGGCCAAAAGGCATGACCAAAAATTCATAATGACCCTCATGAGTTTGAAATGTTGTTTTTCGGGAATATCTTCAGTCTTCATTCTAATTTGATGATTTCCTGAACGAATATCCAACTTGGTAAAATAAATTGCTCCATGTAATTCATCAATCACAAGACTGAGAAATTTATCTTTAATAGTGAGCTTATTGAGCTCCCTATAATCTGGACACATGCACCATGATCCATCCTTCTTGTGCACCAATACTTCTGGAGCAGAGAAAGAACTTTGACAAGGTTGAATTATACTAGCCTCTAACATTTCTGCAATCATACGTTCAATTTCGCTCTTTTGGACATAAGGATATCTATAAGGTCTGATGTTTTGAAGAACACTTCCTGGAATCAAATGAATATCATGATCATGATCACGAATAGGTGGGAGTCCTTTGGGAGTTTCAAACACCTTGGAATTCTTGTTCGAGACTTTTTGGAGATTTGGAGAAATAGATGATTTTGATGTTGGAACTTCTAGTGAGCATAATTGTGCAATTACACCTCGTTGTTATTTCTTCAGAAGATTTGCCATGAAATTATAGATTATTATCTTTCTCGGCTTCCCTGCGATACCCCGTAATTCAACTTCCTTTCTTTCCTAAAAAAATCCAAGAAAAGTTCTTGAAAAATAAAAGATATTGTCCCCAACGATTGTAACCATTGTACTCCTAGTACAATATTAGCACCTCCCATTGAAATGGAAAGAATTGGACTATTCAATACATATTCCCCCATGGTTAGCTTGATATTATGGCATTTTCCAGAGCAATTTATAGTCCCTCCATTTGCAACCATTACATGACACTCTGGTGTTGGGTATGGGAAGCAATCCAATTCCTTGGCTACCTTACAATGAATAAAATTATGGGTACTACTTGAATCAATCAACACTATTACATTTTTCTTCTTGGTATGTCCTTCTATATTGAGAGTTTGAGGAGTGGTAATTTATGCCAATGAATTACAGGATATAGTCAAACTCATTTCTTCTTTCTCTAGGGTTGGTTCCTGGTGTATATCCTCTTCTTTTGAAGTTTCTTGTTCATTTTCTTCCTCCTCTTAACAATCCATCTAAAATAATTTCTTCTCAGCATAGTTATAACCTTTAGTGTATGTTCTATCCCAACTGTAGCAAATCCCCTTTTCTCCTTTTTTTTCCAATTTTTGTGGTGTCAAACTTGTAGGTTGTGGAAGTCTAGGAGTAGCAAAACTTCCATATTTATAGATGTGAGTGGTAGGCTTCCTTGTCACCATAAATTTACTTTCACTTTTTCTTGCCAACCTGCATGCCTTCACGAATGAATCAGGTTCCCAAAGGTGAACCTCATGTTGGATGTTATCCTTTAAAGTCCCTATGAATACATCAGTCATGTGTTCCTCTAGAATATAAATTACCATTATATTCAATTTTTGGAAGTCCTCAATGTGCCCCACCATTGAACCTTTTGTTTGAGATTTATTAATTGGCTAAAGAAGGTGTTTCTCTTTGTATCCTCAGAATGTGATATCATTTCCTCCATAAAAATTGACCAAGTGACAATTTTTTTATGAGAGAAAAGCCATCAATACCATAAAAATGTATTTTTTTCTAAATGCAACGTTGTAATGTGTAACTTTTGTGTGTTTTTCACATTATGGAGATCAAAATATTGCTCGATTTGTAGTATCCATGTTACAAGATCCTTTTCATCAAACTTCCTCATATCGATATTTGGAATAATGTGGGTCTTCAATCCAACATTAGAGTTTATGAAATCACGATTAACATTTATTTTTTTCTCATCATAAGTTTCTTGTACTACCTTTTCGCCGTTAGGAATCATTTCTTGTATCAACTTTGTCAAACCTTCCTTCAAACCTTCCATGTCTGTTTTTAGATCATCCTTCATGTCTTCCATGTTGTCTTTCATTTTTTCATCTACCTTAGCTTCCATGACATCCATCTTAGCTTCCATGCCATCCATCTTAGATTCCATGGCTTTCTTCAAACCATCCATATTAGCTTCCATGCCTTTCTTCAAACCATCCATCTTAGGTTCCATGCCTTTCTTCCAAACTTCCATTTCAATTTTTTTTCTCTTTGCAAGAGCGAAAATTGGTGTACTTGGTCTTGTAATTTTGATATATCATGTTGCACATATTCCTCTTCATAAGTCATAGTAGATCATTTTAAGGGGTTAATGGGTGTTGTATTATTTGTAGGGGCCATTTTAGAACCCAATATTGATATCTATGCTTCAATATGCCCTTGGAATCACTTCAAACTGATTTTTGAAACAATACTTATGCAATTTGAAAAACAATTCACACCTTTTCTTGCTTTTGAGGAGCTCGATATTGAAACTGATGTATCTCTAGAATTTCGTATCCCCAAGATTTTATCTTCGGTCCTTTAGTAGCTCTCTGAATCTTCTTTCCAATGCCACATGTTTGCCTAATTTGGATTCCTCAAGTCAAATGTATGCCTAATCTCCTGCAATGACCTAATTATGGACTAGTTCAGTAGAGAAAACTTGTATAACGTGTCACGTATCACTGGATCATCCTTCGGCTATGAAATTGATACACAGTAAACTACAGTCCGTGTAATTTTAGACACTTTTTATAGTATTTCAATGTAATAAGAGATTTATGATTATTTTCCCAAGGTCACCTATTTGAGATGAAATTAGAGAGCCTGCAAAAACCCTAAATTCCATATATCATATCTCCGAAAATATTGCGAACCAAGATCTGAAACTTTCACACAATGTTCATCATGATTTCTTTGCAAATTAGTTTTTTTTAAGGTTCTGAACCTTCGTAGAAAAACATTTATATCGAAATTTCTATGATGACATGTTTGAAGTAGCGAAACCCTATAATCCATAGCTCTGATACCAAATTTTATGAAACCAACTCCAAAAATAGAAGAAAAGAGATATCAACGGCTTAGAAATCAACCACTTCGAGTGGGAAACATCCTTTATGTTACATAAATAAACAATTCTTGGATTATTCAAATGACAAAATCTCCTTTCTATATATAGGAGTCCATGGGGTCACAATATAATCCTAGCCAACCTAACAATAATAATTTAAGGGTACACCAATAACAATAGTGGGGTTTTATGGGGCATAATAATAACAATATGGGGACTACAGGGGTACAACAATAACAATAAGGGGGCTACACTAACAACAATAAGGGACTAAACTAACAATAATAAGGGACTACACTAGTAATATAGGGACCTAACATGATTGCCATACGTAAACTCCAAAAGACATAAATCTGATTTTCCAAAAATAAAAAATTATTCCATCAAAGAGGTGAGCGTTAGTTTCTCCCTTGCTCGCCATTGTGAAAAAAAATAATAATTTCCAATTGTGAGGCTAATTGAAGAAGCTAGCTCTAAAACCAATTGTTGTAAATACTAAGAGGAGGGGTGAATCAACATTTCTTTCAATTTTTATATTATGCCAATTAAGATTTTTTTTCACAATAGGAAGCACAAGATATACCTGAACACAAGAAACAAAATGAAAAAAATTTATATTAAAATAATTCAATTTATGAGGACACCAATCCTCAAATATGGCTCCAACCATTACAAAAAAATCAATTCCTATAAGGCTCCAATATTGAAAAAAGATTTTGTTCTTTGAGCCTCCAACCTTGAGTGAAGACACCAATCATCTTAATAAAATCTAGGAACTAACCCAATCTATATGAGGACACCAATACTCTTAGGATGCAACCTAAAAAAAAAAATTAAATATACCTCAAGAACTTTACCAAAGCACTGCTTCAAGATGTTATCCCAATTTCCTGAATTATGCTCCAAAATATTCTCCAAAATATACTCCAAAGATGCTTCAAAAGTGATTCAAGGATTATTCACAGTCAGGTAAAAAAAAATTTCTTCAATTATCCTACAAAGACAACCTCAAGGATGCTTCAACAAGTGCTCCAAAATTCTGCTTTAGGTCTACTTAAGAAGTGTCTCCAAGTTTGCTTCAACAAGTTTTCTCCAAAGCTTCTTCAAGTCTACTCAAATTCTGATCCAAAATCAAATCAAATTATTCTCAAGAATTTAATCCAAGGACTTCTCAAGGTTTGATCCTGAAATTGATCCAAATTCTGCTCAGAAATTGATACAAGGTCAACTAAAAATTGATCCATGGTTAGCTCCAAGTATGGTCAAAACTCAAACCTCAATACCTTTCTTTCCTCAAGACTGAGGCCTGTTATAGGTGGTCGAAAATATTTCCTCAGGGCTGAATTACCATTAGGCTAGGGAGGGATCGAAACTCTTGTCTTAGGGCCAAATTTTATTTGGTCATAGAGGGGTCGAATTCCATCAGGCTTTAGGCTGAAACACATGTTTGTAATAAGTGAACAAATTAGACAAAATTATGTGCAAAGGATGAGTTGAGATTAGGCCAAGATCAAGCCTACAAGGATGAATGATTTCTGGTACAATAATAGACTCCAAAATCTCATCAAACAATCACCCAAATACCATAACCTAAGAAGCACAAAAACTAGAAACCAAATCTCAAGTGCTTCTTCCTGACTTTGACCCAAGGTTCATGAGATATGAACCTATAAATATCCTTCTACAAACCTGAACTTGTCTCTCTTTTTTTTCTTGGATGAGTTATAGGTCTAATGGAGGATAGAGGTCACTTATTTATACTTGTTCATTCATACAAATTTGATTATAGGAGGGCTGAATTACCGCAATGGGGCCAACTTGACATGAGCTGCAAAACAAATGTGTTTGAATGAAATAATCAAATTTTCATCAATGGAGAAGAGTTAGAAGGAATGAAGTATCTCATTGTAAAGAGCTTAAAGTGTTATTTAAGCCTATCCTACCTTCCTTTTTAGATGATCATCCTTTTACATCAATAACAATTATTTTCTCAACACCAACAACATATTCGGGTTTGTCTCTCTTTTCCATAATAGTTGTCTTCTCTTTACATAGTGTTGTAATATATATCTCACACCAAGCTTTATCGCCAATTAGCATGTTCTCTTTCACACAAGCTCCACAATGGATCTCTTTGAATAGTGGCACGTGGAGAGAGAAACAGTCACAAAACCAATTTATTTACATTACACTAGATTTTTGTTCATAAATGTTATACATATCCTCAAACACTTGGACATTAAAAAAACTCTCTCATAGTGGATTATTATGTTCATTCGTGTCTCTTAAACAAACACGCCCTTAATTATAGGAAAGCCCCATTCATGTCAAAAGATTAAAATAATGAAAAGTGATTTGTGACGGAAAATAAAATTTCTCGCCTTTTACTATTTTCCCAATGGAGGCTCAGAAAACTCATCACATTAGAGGTATTACATTAAATTTCTCTATCAACTAATAGAAATTAAAAATAGAATCTGGACAAAAAAATATTGAATGGAAGTAAGTATAGGTAAAATTAAAAATAACTAGGAGAGGAGAAAAGTGAACTTCTCTCAATATGTTCTCGTGATTACCTGTCTATTGTTTGACATAACTGCAATATTTGAATGAACATAAGAAATAGGAACTACTTACAAAAAGAAACAACCAATCTAGCTTACTTCTAACCCTACTCTATGATCATTGAACTTTGTAAAGCCAAATTTCTTATGTAAGCCAATTATATTGTTATTTCAATCATGTACAAAATTTCAAATACCATGCTTCTTTAAAAAAAACCCAATCTCTAAAATAAAAATAAAAATAACTTATGCTTATAAAATAAAACTTAAACAACTAAAAATTATAAATGATATAAGGACAAAATAAATAATAAAACATTTATATGTAACATAACTTACTTAATAATATTTATACAAATGTTATACAATTATAAAGACACTATAATGCACATAACCACCGGTGAGAATAACACAAGTCTACTTTGATTAAATCATAGAAATTTTAAATCTAATAAATCTAATATAATCCAACCAAAAATGTGCACCCAATGCAAAAATAGAAATAATTACCTTGAAATTAAGGACTACTTAAAATAACTTGCATAACCACTCTTAAAATAAGATGTATGTGTAATAACTAATGACAACTAAAAACAGTCTTATAATTGAATTTCAATAAGATCTTGCATGCTATTAAAAAAAAGACTTACTAAACAACTACCAACAAAAAGTTATTGAAAAAAATACAAATGTATTTTGATTAAATCAAAGAACTTTTATGATCTAATAAATCTAATCTAATCCAACCAACATAACCAACAATGTGCACCCAATGGAAAAATAGAAATAACTACTTCAAAATTAAAGAGCTAAAGAAGATAATTTGTCATAATCACTCTCAAAATAAGACATATTTGTAATATCTAATAACAACTAAAAACATACCTATAATTGTCTTCCAACTTGTGAGTCAACACAAAGTTATTAAGCAGTTACCAACATAATATTATGATTGCAAATAACATAAAACCATATAGTAAATGGTAGTAAAATAAAACACAATGCAATGTCTTATGTTTAATGTTCAGTAATCACTTTTGTTTCTAAGCACTACATACTATAAATCCATATAGTAAATGGTAAAAAGTAAACCATAATGCAATGTCTTCCATTTAATGCTTAGTAATCACTTTTCCTTTTGTGTACGACATACTATAAACCCGTTCTCGTCTTCAGCGATTACGATACGCGAACCTTTAGTGTCATTACTTGATACCAAATGGTCTTCAATGTTATTTTTCGATACATTTGTCTCACCATGAAGAACATTTGTGGATAGAAGAGATGAACAGCTGGTAAAACCAATATCACTAGCATCCTTATGTATACCATGAGGCTTTATATATTCTCTACTTTCAAAAAACTTTGTTGCCTGTTTAAGCACAGGGTGCTCTCCTATGTTACCAAACCCAGGTAAGTAGATGTTTTCACAATAAACATTAGCTCTTTGCCAAATATTTGGGCCACCCAGCCATGTAATCTCAAATGTGCACATACACTTCTCTTGACCATGCATAGTAATATGATTGCTTTTAGAAACCTGCATCCAAATGCTTCTGGTTACATATACTAAATTATGATTTGTTTGAAAAAACATAAAATAAATCTTAATATAGATATTTATGTAAGTTAAAAAGGTATAATATTTTATAACTATATTTTTAAATAATATAATATATTTTAGTAAAATAATATGATACTAATAAGGTAAGATTTAACATTATATGTGATATGACAATTATAATTATAATTATTTTAAGGGGAAAATATAATAAGTGTTTTTTTTTCATTAACTAACATGAATATTAATAAAAAGAAAAAACTAAAAAACTGAATTTTCTATGCTGATTTTAAATCCAACATAACTTAGGATATTGAAATTTAAGACATTAAAATAATATTGGTTATATAAATCATAATTATAATTATTTTAAGAGGAAAAATTAAATAAGTAAATTTTTTTGTTTTCTTTAATTAAAATGAATATTTCTAAAAAAAAAAATAGAAAACTTGAATAATGATTTTGACTCAATTTAACTCAAATATTTATATTTCCAAAATATAAATTTTATATATTTCAATTTTTAATAAAATGAAAAAAATAAACATCTCACAAGATTTTATGCAGGAAAATATAGAAACAAGAAAAGTAAACACAACTTCAATATAGCCCATAAAATACAAGAAAGTATTTGAATAATGACTTTTTATTAAAACTATACAATATTCAAAATATTGGAAATGGGTAGATAATACGTAATTTTTGAAATGTCTGAATTAAATTCTATTGCAGATAGGTAGATAATGTGTAATTTTTGATATGTCAAAATTAAATTCTATTTGGAAAATACATATATTTAAACATAAGTAAGGATTTTATAAATTTAAATTGAATATCTTAAAATATGGGTAATAATGATTGTAAAATATAATAGATATTTTATTAATAAAATGATAATAGATTTGAAATTTTAGCTGCAATAAATTTAAATTAAGTATACTAAGTTTCATATAACATTGATAAATACATAAAAAATAATTAAAAAGTTTAAAATTTTGTATTTGAAAACACTCAACTTTATATGGAATTAGGTGTTGAAAGTCAACAAGAAATTGCAGCACACAAATTAGTGTGGGACCACAAGTCCTAGCTATACATTAGTGTGAAAGCCAACTTAATTTAATAAATTGGTGCAATGTATAATTTAATTAACCCTTAATTAAATTGGACAATAAAATGTAATCTTGTCTCTTAATAACTTGTAATAGTTATCTAAGTGTGATAAACTCAGTTAGCTCATGAATTTTGAGTTGAGGGTGGTTGGTAGTGATTCTATTAGTTATTGATTTGGAGTTGCAGTTAGTGCATTAGTTTAATGCATGAGTAATCAGTTAACTCAGTTAGGTGAGTTAAAGTTAGTTGAACTAGTTGTAATTGTTTGTTGCACTAGTGAGAGATCAAGTGAATTAAATCATATTTAATTCACATGCAGTGATCTGCCATACAACTCATTATTTACTATTAATAACTGCATGCATGTCAGTTCTAGTGGAGACCCAGTTGAGACAAAGGTTAAAGGGATGTTAACTATTAGGTGTATCATTATTAGGTTTCCTGCATGCAACCAGACACCCATTGGATTGCCCATGATCCTTGCGCAGTTTTGGAAGGCTGAAATTCCTAAAGAATAGGAATTGCATTCCTCATAAATTGCACAAGCAAGGCAACCTGATTAGAGGAAGGAAATTGTCTAAGTGTTGGTCGATTTTATCCACGTCAGTGTGAGACAATTGTGAGAGTGCAAGAGACTCTTGTGAGAAGAGTGCATTGTAATTGTTTCATGATTCCATGATGAATATAGAATAGAATATAGAGGGGTTTTGAGTAGCAAGTTTTCCTCGGGAAAATATCTGTGTTGTGGTTTGATTTGATTCTTTCTTTACTTGTTGTGATTGGTGATTGTGCTTATTTTCCGCAACTGGTTTGTAGAAGGATTCAGTATCTATCTTTAGTAAATTTCTTGATCAGATTAAATCCATTAATATACATATGTTTGTATAATTCCTACATGGTATTAGAGCACAATAAATCATTAATGGAGGAGATGTTGAGTTTGCAACAAAATAGAATTAAAATTTGCAAAATTACTCTTGGTGCAACAGGGGAATCAGGATCGAGATGGCTTTAAATGGCTTGAGATTGGAGTATGCACTCGAGGGCGGTTCCAATTATATTGCATGGAAAGACAGGATGGAGGCAGTACTAGAGGGTAATGGGTTGAAAGAATTCATTGATAATGACATTCCCAAACCCACTGCAGTAGATGCCACAAACCTTGATGCTTAAGAAAAGAAGGTTGCAAAGGCAAGGAGGATTTTACTAGAGGGAGTGCGAGACAAAATTGTCTCAAGTCTCCATGGAAAAATGACACCATATGCAATGTGGAAAGCTTTGACAAATCTGTTTTAAAGCAGTAGTGATCATAGAAAATTGGCACTAAAGGACAAGATCAAGAAAATCAAAATGGAGAAAGGAGACACGATTCTGAAATATTTAACAAAGTTTGTTCAATGTCGAGATGATCTTAGGAGCATCAGAATTACTATCGTGGATGACGAATTGGTGAGCCTAGCTCTTCTAAGACTTCCCAAGAGTTGGCATAGTTATCAAGACTCTGTCAATAGGAGGGAGAAGTTGCGAGATTGGGAACGACTTTGGTCAGATTTGGTGCAAGAAGAATTCAGGCGGAATACCAGGGATGGATCTTCATCTAAGATAAATGATGAAGAAAATTGTGCTTTGGTTGCTAAGGCAAGGAAGGAGAAAGGAAAGAAATCCTATTCCAAATTTGAGTTTGCCAAAGATGGAAAGAAGCGTGGCATGTCTAAAGTGAATTTTTTTCACTATCACGAGCATAGACATTATGCTACTAATTGTCCACAAAGGAAGAAGAACAAGAAGGCTTCAGGATCTGCAGTTAATGAGGCTTTGGCCTCGAAATTTGATCTTGAATTCTTACTCATTGCATGCATGATGTCAAGTGCAATGGGATCAGTGTGGTACTTGGATAGTGGTTCATCTTTCCACATGAGGGGAGACAAAGAAATTTTCAGTAGCTTGGAGGAGAAGGACCTCTAGATGCATATCGAAATGGGTGATGACGAGCAGTACAATGCCACCGGGATTGGTACAGTTACCTTCCAGAGACAGTTAGGTAAACCCTTATTATTAAAAGATGTAATGCATGTAGCAAGCTTGAAGAAAAATTTAGTTTCGGTTGCAATGTTGGAGGATAGAGGCTATGATGTGGTTTTTAGTGAAGGAAAATCTTTCCTATGACACAAAGCCATAGGAAAAGCAAAGAATATGGGGATTCGTGTGAAGAATCTCTATAAACTTGATGTAGAGGGGCGCAACATTGATGGATAAGGCAGACAAAGTGGTGAGTCGAGCTGAGGGTGAGTTATGGCATAGGATATTGAGCCATCTACACCATGGAGCCTTGAAATTCATGCAACAGATTTCTACGGGTCTTCCCAAGGGTACTCTTGCACATTTAGACACATGTAAGGGATGTACTATGGGGAAGTATGCGAAGGTCACTTTTCACGAGTAGGAAAACCAAGCTTCGAAAACCCTTGAGAGAGTTCACTTAGACGTGTGTGGACCATTATCTACTGCTTCGACAGCAAAGCACAAGTACTATGTGATCTTTGTTGATGATTTTTCTAGAAAGTGTTGGATCTACTTCATGCAGAAGAAAGATCGGACGTTCTCAAAATTTCTTGAGTTCAAAGCACTAGTGGAGAAAGATACGGGGAAGCATGCGAAGGCTCTTAAGAGCAACAATGGTGGTGAGTACATCTCCAATGAATTCAAGAACTTCTGCAGTAAAGAAGGAATTCAGAGAGAGTTGACTGCACCTCATAACCCACAATAGAATGGGGTCACAGAAAGAAAGAATAGAAAATTTGTGGGTGCAGCACGAGTGATGTTGCATGATCAGGGCCTACCATTGCATCTGTGGGTGGAGGCATGCAACACAATAGTATTTGTGAAAAACCGTAGTCCTCATCAGATAATTGGCATGATTACACTAGAGGAGGCCTTTTCTGGTAAGAAACCTGATGTTACATATTTTAAATTTTTGGCTCATCTATTTATATGCATGTGACCATAGATGCCAGGAAGAAGCTTGAACCAATAGCTGAGATTGGGATATTTGTGGGGTACAATGATACTCCCCACAACTACCGGGTGTATTTTCCAAATAGAAGGATGACTGTTTTGAGACATGATATAAAATTTGATGAGGAGAAAGCCATTCGATTGTCCCTTGAGAGGGAGCTGGATTTGCATGTAGATGAGGAACTCTTGGTTCCAAAGAATGAACCTCAAGGTGTGGAGCAGCCACATGTGGTGGATCATGGAGTGGCAGAAAACACTCATGCAGAGCCATCCACTAGAAATGGTAGAAAGCACACCACGAAAGCTGATAGATTGAGAATTGATCTGACAAAGTGTGTAGAAGCACTTACTTCACTGCGCAGACAGAAACAGTCTCCAGACATGTTTACTGAATACATGGCTCTTATGAGCAAGTGTATTGCGATAGAACCATCTTCCTTTAAGGAAGCAGTGTAGGAACCAATTTGGGTTGACACCATGGTTGAGGACTATGACTCCATATTCAAGAAAAGTGCATGGGAAGCTGTCCCAAGATCGGTCGGAAAATCAGTGGTTGGATCTATATGGCTCTATAAGGTGAAGCAAGCGGCAGATGGGAGTGTGGAGAAGTACAAGGCCAAATTTGTGGCACGAGTATTCTCACAAGTTGAGGGGATTGACTATGAGGAGACTTTCGCACCGTTTGTGAGATACTCATCGATTAGATCTATCCTTGCAGTCTTAGCGTAGATGGGGTGGAACATTCATCAGATGGATGTGAAAAATATGTTTCTCAATGGATTTATTGAGGAAGAAGTGTACATAGAGCAGCCAAAAGGTTTCGATATCTTTGACAGTGGGTCGCATGTGTGCAGACTCAAGAGAGCATTGTATGGGCTGAAGCAAGAACCTCGTGCTTGGTACACTCAAATTGATAGCTATTTCACTGAGTTGGGCTTCACCAAAAGTGAAGCGGATGCGAACCTGTACCAGATTGTGGTTGATGGTAAGCTCTTTATTATCATACTTTATGTTTATGATCTAATTTTGACAGGTGATGAGAAACTGATAACTTCTTGCAAGAAGGATCTTGCAAGGGAGTTCGAAATGAAGGACATGGGACTCCTTCACTATTTCCTTGGTTTGGAAATATGGCAGTGAGATGGTGAGCTATTTGTTTCTCAAGGAAAGTATGCCAAAGAGATTCTGGGTAAGTTTCACATGGAGATTTGTAAACCCATGGATACTCCTCTTCTAGGAAATTGGAGGAAAGAGGATTCTACTTCAGGAGATGTAGTGGATGCTACTATCTATAGGCAACTAGTGCATTCACTGATGTACTTGGCGAACACCAGACTAGACATTTTATACGCAGTTAACTAGTTGAGTCAAGCTATGGTTAAGACGACCAAGCTCTTTTGGAAGGTAGGGAAGCATGTCTTGAGATATCTCAGGAGGACTACAGAGTATGGATTATGGTACAGAAGGATAGAGGGAGTGAAGCTTCAAGGCTTCACGGATGCAGATTGGGAAGGCAATCCATCAAACATAAAGAGCACATCAGGAGGGATCTTCAGCATAGGATCGACAATAGTTTCTTAGTGCAGCAGGAAGCAACGATCTGTGGCACTCAGTTCAGTCGAGGCGGAGTACATGGTAGTAAGTAGAGTTGCATGTGAGGCCATCTGAATGAGAAAGATCATGGTTGGTTTGTTTGGTTCTCATATGGATCCGATGATGATACATTTTGATAACCAGAGTTGCATTAAACTCTCGGTTAATCTGATATTCCATGATAGGTCCAAGCACATAGAAATCTGATACCACCATCTCATAGATTGTGTTAAGAGGCGCATTATGTTACTTCATTACATTCCCATGGAAGATCAAGATGTAGATACTCTGACGAAGGCACTCGCCAGGGGAAAATTTGAATACCATAGAGGCAGGATCAGGGTGGCAGATAATCCCTTTCTTGTTGAGAGGGAGTGTTTAAAGTCGACAAGAAATTGCAACACACACACTAGTGTGGGACCACAGGTCCTAGAGATACATTAGTGTGAAAACTAATTTAATTTAATAAATTGGTGCAATGTCTAATTTAATTATCCCTTAATTAAATTGGACAATAAAATGTAATCTTATCTCATAATCACTTGTAATAGTTAACTGAGTGTGATAAACTCAGTTAGCTCATGAATTTCGAGTTGAGGGTGGTTGGTGAGTCATGTAGAGTGATTCTATTAGTTATGGAGTTCAAGTTGCAGTTAGTGCATTAGTTTAATGCATGAGTAATCAATTAACTCAGTTAGGCGAGTTAAAGTCAGTTGAAATAGTTATAAATGTTTGTTGCACTAGTGAGAGATCAAGTGAATTAAATCCGATTTAATTAGCATGTAGTGATCTTCCATGCAACTGATGATTTACTATTAATATTTGCATGCATGTCGGTTCCAGTGGAGACCCAGTTGAGACAAAGGTTAAAGGGATGTTAACTATCAATTGTATCATTAGTAGGTTGCTCGCATGAAACTAGACATCCATTGGATTTCCCATGATCCTTGCGCAATTTTGGAAAGCTGAAATTCCTAAAGAATAGGGATTTCATTCCTCATGAATTGCGCAAGTAAGGAAGGCTGATTAGAGGTAGGAAATTGGCTAAGTGTTGGTTGATTTTGTTGGGGTCAGTGTGAGACAGTTGTGAAAGTGCGGGAGACTCTTGTCAGAAGAGTGCATTGCAATTGTTTCATGATTCCATGGTGAATATACAATAGAAGATAGAGGGGTTTTGAGAAGCAAGCTTTCCCCGAGAAAATATCTGTGTTGTGGTTTGATTTTATTCTTTATTTACTTGTTTTGATTGGTGATCGTGTTTATTTTCCGCAATTGATTTGTAGAAGGATTCAGTATCTAGCTTTAGTGCATTGCTTGATCGGATTGAATAATGGGTCTACTACTGGGCCTTTATTCTGGGAGGCTCACTTTGGATCCCAATCATGAAGGTATGAATCTTAAGCTCGATTTGTAACATCATAATCTGAATAAGAACCAACTGAATCTGCTACCAACGCTTCTCCTAGTGAGGATGCTACTTTCACTGGACCTGGATATACTTTTGTATCTTAAATTGATAGATCTTCGATTGGCGCATTCACTAGTTATAGGTAAACGAGGTCAATTGAAATGTCTACAGTAGGATTTTCCTTTACCTCTGCGAGATCAACTTAAACTGGAATGACCATTGATATACATATGTTTGTATAATTTCTACATTAGGACTCTTCAAGTATTTGTCTAAATGAAACGAAATATATCACATCCTCAAATTGGTATGAGAAGAAATATCACATTCTTAAGAGATCCCAAAAGCCCATTAATAAATAACAATTATATTTAAATAATTTATAATATAATAAATCTCATAATCTTTCTTATATATATATATCAATTGGTGATATACCAGGTGTTCGGGAGAACAGAACAAAATCCTCCCCAACCAAGTTCAATTCCTCATATGAAATATACAAACCCTAAAACCTACACATAACATAAAACCTTTGTAACATATTAAGAATGTTAAACACTTTTCCAAAAAAATTACTAATTAACACTTTTAACTTAAACAAACCTTAAAAAAGTCCAGGCTAGGGATGGAGTCCCTACAGAGGCTATGGGAGGCCTCAACCAGCCTTCTCTTATAGACAAAGCGATTGTTTCTGGGGCCCTTAAAGCACAAAAGCCCTCCATGGCTCTTTCAAAATTATTATCTTGTCTCCAAATATTAGGGGGGTGGGGGTATCTTCTAAAATCATTTCCCTCAAAAGGTGAAAAATATAGACCGCCTATTATCTTGTTGCAAGAGACAATGGTTCTGGGGGAGAAGGCTAGAGAAGAATTTGATACCCACACAATTTAGGCTTGCCACATCTTGCCAAATGCATGAATGTATTAAATAAGATAAAATAATTTAAAAATCTTTGGGAAAACCATCCCACCACTCAAACAACCCCTTTAAAATTTGAAATGAACTATGATGTGTAAGGCTTACTCCTTAAGTAGTTAAGGACTGAATTCTTACGCTAACATACACAATAACCCTTCAAGTTCAATCATGCATGGCTAGAATTTGAGTCTTTTAAATAGTTGGTAAAGAGTATTTGGCAAAAAAATTCAAATAAAATTGTCATATCTTCTATGGAATCCATGGTATATCAAATCACAAATCTAAAATGGTGGTGGTGGATTGGGAGCAGAAAAGGAAAAATGATCAAAATTAGGAGATGTTGATTCTAGAAGTTGAATATGAAAAAATATCCGAGTCCTTTTCTAACTCATGCTTCCTAGCCGATTTAAGAGAATGTGTTCTTTGGAAGCTAGAAAACAACAAATTTTAAAATTGGAAGAGGAGTCTTGGATATTAAAAAGTAGGGTTACCTAGATCAAGGAGGATGGTAACACTAAAATTTTCATAATTATGAAAATCACAGAAGGAACATTAATTCTATTTGGGAACCGTAATTAGAGGGTGGAAATATTGCCACAATCCAACTTGATCTTAAAGTTGTTTCTTCCTCTCACTTTTACACCCTTCTTAGAGATCCAAGATCTTTCATCATTAGCTCTCAACTTCAAACCATTGGCAATTTCTTGATATTTTTTAGCATTGAAGACTCTGCCAAGATTGGTAGCTTGGTGCTCCTTGATGAAATAAAATAAGTACCCAAGAATTTAGCTAATGACAAGAGTCTCGATCCTGATGTTTGAACGGTCGAGCTCTTCCTTTCATTTTTTGATCTGATGGGGCCTGAACATTGCAGTATGGTGGAAGAATCTTAAACATTGGGGAAATTTCAAGAGCTATTAATGCAAAATATATAACTCTGATCCAAAAAAGTTCCAAACCTATGACGTTTTTCTGATTTCAAGCCCATCTCTCTATGTAACTTGATTTATAAGATCATCTCAAAAATTATCTCAAATGTGATCAAGCCTATACCCGTTGAAAAGATATCCCATAACCAATTCGTTTTCCTAGCCAAGAGGTAGATCCATGATGCTATTGGAATTGCTCAAGAATTCCTCCACTCTGTTAAGTAAAAAAGTACTCAAGCCTTGATAAGGCCTTTGATAAAGTAAACTGGACTTTCTTTGATTATTCCTTCTTGAAATTGGTTTGTGATTGGAGACTACCAACTGAATTATGGGTCGTGTAACTTCAGGAAATTTCTCCATTCTGATCAAGGGCTCTCCCACAAAAACATTCTCTAGCTTAAGAGATATTAGATAGGGGTGTCCCTTGTCTCCCCTACTATTTCTACCGATGATGGAAGGCTTGAGTTTGTTGTTGCTGAAAAAAAAGTAGGAAGGAAACATCAAGGGCATTAAAATCTCATGTAAACAATTTATCACTCACTTATAGTTTGTGGATGACATCTTGTTGATGGGGTTAGGATATATTTCAGAATGGAAAGTCTTTGATAAGGTCATTCGTATATTTGGTGAGGCTTCTGGGATGGGGATTAATGTGCATAAATCATCCGTTCATGATCACGCAACCAATGTAGAGCTTCTCTCGTCCATTCAGTCTATTTTTCCCT
The DNA here is from genome assembly GCA_034641835.2 of Pinus albicaulis. NCBI lineage: Eukaryota > Viridiplantae > Streptophyta > Pinopsida > Pinales > Pinaceae > Pinus > Pinus albicaulis. The sequence goes on along the minus strand of MU968403.1, from coordinate 4,379,969 downwards.
ATCAGATGGCTATTATGGATTATGGTCTTAAGTACCTAAGTTTATTCCTGAAGCCAAATGATTATCTTAAATATGACTGGAAGTGGCTTCTTAGAAAAATTGATCAAAAAATCAGTATGTGGTGTTACAACTGATTATTATTGGGGGGAGAATGATCCTAGTTAAATTCATCCTAGAAAATATCCTTGTTTTCTCATTTGTGATTTCAAAAATCCCTAAATCTATTCTAAGCAATACCATACAAAGAATATACAACTTTGTATGGACTGGAAAAAGAAGCAAAGAAGGGATGCACCTTGACAGCTGGGCCTCCCTTGCAAAACAAAATATTTTGGAGGATGGGGCTTCAATAATATCTCTTGTTTTGGCAAATCATTAGCTCTAAAAAATTATGGAGAGGCATGTTTGATGGCTGTCTTTGGAGCCAAGTGATTAAGGAGAAGTATTTAAAGAAATTTTCGGTGGTGGATTGGCTTAGAAGAACAACCAAAAAATCAGTCAACAAGGCTTCCATTGTCTGGAAGGCACTTGTGGAATATTTTCCCTTTCTCTTCAATTGGTTGGCCTCGAAGGGTGTAGATGTAAAAAAGGTGATATTGGGAAAAGATCCCTTTATTGGAGGGGCTCGTTTCTATAAGTTATCAACAAATTTGATTTATACTCTGACATTCAAAGGCTACTGCGTCTTAAATTATGTATCTTCTCACGGTAAATAGTTGACTTCTTCATATTTATAACTGGATGAATCATTGGCTGAAGAGTGGAACTCCTTCACCAAGGAGTTAAATATATATGGGGTAAGTCTGAATAATTCAAAGGACCAACTGGTATGGAGTTTGGACACAACTATGGGAAGGATTAAAGAAGTTTGGACACAACTATGGGAAGGATTAAAGAAAACCTAAAATACAAAGCTATTTCCCATTCAATTGTGGATTAGGACATTAGATGGTGGACCAACAACATTTGAAAGTGGTACCAAATAAACTTAAATGTTTTTCCTAGCTAGTACTACAAAACAAATTCTGACCCAGAAAAATATGCAGAAAATAGGTTTTGTAGGCCCAAATCAATGTTTCCTTTGTAGGAATCAAGATGAAACTGTTGATCATATCTTCATTGGCTGCCATTGTTCTAAGAAAATTTGGCAATTAGTCTTGATGGTCTTGGGCATTAAAGAACATCTTGCACATACCTCTGTGGAATTTCTACAAGGGTGGGAAAATTTAAAATTCGTTTTTCTCTCTCTATCTTTGTTGCTTGACATATATGTCTTCTAAGGAACAAGATTATTTCAAAAACACAACTTTGAATATTCTTCATCTCTCAGCAAGGATTGTTTCTCACTATAGGGAATACTCTTAGTCACAAGTTTGGATGAATTTGAAAAGAATACATTTCCCATGTCTCCTTACAAGAATATGTGATGGGTTTCTTTGATGGTGAAGCACAAGAGAATTATTGTGAAGAGAGAGGGGCATGATCAAAAATGCTTTTTAGAATTGGTTTAGGAATTAGCAAAACACAATTGGAGATTCTTAACCTTGCAACATGGAAGAAAAAAATTCGAGAAAATCAATTTTTAAGCATATTTACAAAGAGTTCAATACAACTAAAGACAACTTATAAAAATAAACTTCTCCAAATAAAACCTGGACTAGTATATTACAAAGAACTCAATGGATCAACAATTCAAAGTGCTCCTTGAACTCAAAACAACTATGCCAGAAGTATTCCACTCATATCTATCTAGTTTAAAAAAATAAAAAAAATAAAAACTTTGAATCTATAGCAATGTAGAAATGCGATAGTAATATTTAGAAAAGAAAAAACTGAATGCAATCTGACCTTTTCGATGCAAGCGTCGTAATACCTATACAGCCTGCTGTCAGGAAGGAGAGCAGCTTCATTTAAGAGGCCTCCATGGTCACCTGGTGGTAAATAAGACACCATTACAAACCACATTGGTGTCACTTTCCAGCACTCTTCATCCTTTAGCTGCGTGGATGGAACACGGAATTTAAGATATAAATCATCTGCACTTCTGAAGTCTGCCAACTCAAATTCCTCCGCTCGTTCCTCTGCTAATCTTTCATAATTAACACGTAGTTTTCCATCATGTAGAACTGGTGGAAACAATATCACCATCATCCCCATTGCCGGGCTTGTATTCAAGAAAACTACTCTTCTGAGTACTGCACACAATATACCCGTTTAAATGATTTTCTTGACACCTTTGTCATCGCAGGAACACTCACGGTGCCATTGCCATTGAAGGAGTAATGTGGGTAGACTTGGCATATTTTTTACCCGCGTTAACCAATTTTGCTGCTTCCCGAAGAACATAGTGCTTTCAAGACCACGAAACCCAAGTAAGTAAATGCTTTCGCTGAACAGTAGCTGTTGACGTACTTCAGGACCAGCTAACCATAAAATCTTAAATGTGTATACACAATTTTGTATACCACCTGCATTAATATACTCCACCCTTGGAAATCTGCATCCAAGTATCTATAATTATCTATTATATTATATAAAACTGTAAATTAAAATTGGAATAAAATCGATAAATATATCAATTTATTATATTAACATGCATTTTAGCCATATTAATTATAAAATTAATTATTTTAAGAATATATGCAGTTAAACAAATCTTTAATCTTATAAAATAAATTATATTATAATAATTATAGCTTTAATTTTAAGTTTTATGCAAATAATTAATCAATTCATTTATTTTTAATTTTAAATAGTCAAAATATTTTATTACAAATACATTATACATATTTTGTTATCTTTATTTAAAAATATCTTATTTTTGGATTAGGGAAAAGAGCAATCAGAATAATCAACTTAGTAGGATGCTTACCTGATTGTATGGGGCTTGGATCTAATATTTACGGATAGATATTTTGCATTGAAAAATATCCCATTATTATAATAAGAAATAAAAATGATTTTACAAATATATCCTTAAAAGGTACTTTTAAAAAAGCTGAACTTCCTTTCAATACCAACTAAATATAACTATTATGAAAAAAAAAATGTAACTTGTCTTGAAAATGCTCACATTATTTTTAAAAGTATGTTAGTGGAAAATTCTTGAGTTATTTTTCAATCAAAAATCCAAATATAATATGAATATGTAAATATTTAATATTTAAAAAAACCAAAATTTCTTCAAATTTATATTTTATTTATTTATAATGATTCAGAAATTTTATAATTTTCAATGAATGATATAGTTTTAATGTATTGAGGTATAATTTATAAATAAAAATTTATATTAATAAGCTCGTAATATAAAATACTCACGAGAAAAATCAGAAATTCTTGTAAAATTATGAAAAAGGGTGAGTAAAGATTTTCGAAAATGGGAACTACTTGATTTTTTTCAATGCAACAGGATACAAACAACTCTTATTAATAACGATAAGAACATTGATTGAAAGACTATAATCTATTTTTTGTTTTGTATGATGCTTTTATGTTTTGACACGATTGGATATTTATTGTATACTAAACTTTAAAAAGGGGGTTAAACAAAATCAACTCTGTCATTTCACTTTTTGTGTGTGAACACATACGAGGCATAATAGGAAAACTCTATCATTTCACATTTTACGACGAACACGTACGAGAGCTTGATAGGAAAATTCATCACAGGAGGTTCTCGCTAGATAGGTTTATAAAATAGGAAAATTCATCTAGGAGGTTCTCGCTAGATGGTCGTTCTAATGGAGGAAAAATTGTCTGGAGGTTCAATAGATAGGTGGATAAATGCAACTAGGGCATCAAAGACTTAATTTGGCTTTGTTGCTAAAGAATTTATGGAGGAAGTTTGTGGAGATGGCTTATGACATCGAATAATAAAAACTAAATACCTTAAGAAATAATGAATTGAATTCTTTGGCCTAGGAGGGGCCTAGGATTCAAAGGTGGTGGTTTCCCATGGAGAAGTTTGTTGTATACCAAACAATAGTTCTTAATAGATCTGGTTTCTCTTGTTTACAAAATCTTGGAAGGAGGTTTTGGGAATCTTGGCTTTTTATCGGGACAACTATTGAATGGGAAGAATATACACTTCAATTGAACCTTGCATGGATATTTTGTCACCAAAGGAGGATTGAATGACATGGAATGGAGATATACATAAAGGACAAGATTTGGCTAATGAAACATATTCTATTATCAAACAAGTTGGTTGAACATGACAGGGAAATGGAACATTTCCCAGAAACTAAAGTGCTTCACATAGATGAAACATTCTCCAGAAGTTAAAGTGCTTCCCATGGCTCGTGGTTTGCAAAAAAAAAAAAACTAACATGGGAAAAATTTACACAAGAGGAGCTTCCAAGGTCAGAGTAGGTGGTGTGGGTTATGGCCTGGTTATGCTAGGCCATGTTGAAGACGTGAATCACATATTCCTACAATGTCTTTTTTTCTGTTTTTGTGTGGTTCATGAATCTCTTAAATATAAGAACTCTTGGAATAGGACAAACATAAAGAATCTTTAATACAGTGGTTTGTGGAGTATAAAACACACATGGCACTACGGAATGCCAGCGTATTTGAGCAATAAAAACTGGAAGTGAGGAGATATATGGGTCTGTTATCCATTACAAAAAGCAATAGATGCCCAAAGGATATATGGATCTGTTATCCATTGGGTTTTATTTCTACGGGGCCTCATCATTCTTATAGCCATGTGGGATGGTCATGTATTTGAGGCATTAGAATTTTATGGTTTTGCTACTTTAGCTACAAGACAGCTTCTTGCTTTTGTGGGAGTCTTTTATTGCTCCAAATGGATGGGAATAGAGGAAATGGAGATCTTGGGAGAGTCGAAGGTGGTTGTGGAGTGGGTAAATATGAGATATATGTTAGAGAATCCTGATCTCACAAACTGGAAGGACAGGATCAAGATTTCAAAAGGGGTCACCATTTCCATAGAGACCAAAACAGTGAGGAGATAAATTGTCAAAGACAGATGCAGCTTGGAGAGCTGGGTAGATCAGATATTTTGTTTTCAAAAATGGCTGTTTCAGGGGTTTGAGAACATCATGTTATGAGCTGCTATGACAGAAGCAACAAGGTGAAAAGAGGAAAAAATTCATGTATATACAACTTTCTTTTATAATGAAAACCAGTGTTTTTCTTTCTTGAAAAAAGAAATCTGGACAGTAATCTCCTCCTCAGTGAGCATCGAAATATCTGTACCGGCAAGGTGTATCAGGAATGTAGTGAGGTGGTGGCGGGTAAGCGACCAATACAGGCCACAGTGGCATCACTTTCTCGCACTCTTCCCAACTTTAAGCTGCTTGGAGGGGCGGAACTTTGCATACAAGTTCTCCGCAGTTTTTGAACTCTGCCAAATCCAACTCTTCATCTCTTTCTGTGCTGATGTTTCATAATGGTTTACCAGTTTTCCATTGTGCAGATCAATGGACACAGATACCATCCTTCCTCGCCGTTGCCAGGTTTGTACTCAGAAGTAGATCTTCTCCTCACCAATCGCAATGCCTGCTACCCGCATCCTGCATGTTACGTCCCATGTCCATGATGAAAGTGAAAGGGCAATGCTACTCAACAAATATCACTTTATGATGCGAGGCCTGCAGATTCTGATGGGAGTAACAATAATGACAACAGCTAATACCACCTTTACGATGTGCTGCATCGTTTGGTCTCGAGGAATTAACTGCAATAGAAACTTTCAACGCGTTGATTAAGTCATTGTAGCGGCTGGTTCTGCAAATTACCAATTAAATTACAAATAATAATAAAAAAAAATTCAATTTCAACATACATCTAATATTTATAATAAAAAATTTTAAATCCGTCAAATATAAACATGTCTTTAATTAATAATGATTTAAAATACATGTAGATATAAACATGTCTGATTTAAAATACATGTGAATATTTAAAATATAAATATATTTATTGTGAACATCTTAAAAAGCCGGATGCATTGAAACTTTGCCCATCAAACAACTTAAATTTATGATTCTTGGAAGTATTTATCATATTTTGGACAAAATTTACCAGAAAAGATACGCGGGAAAGAACTATTTCCCATTAATTAGATTTCGTGTTAAGACAAATGCAAAGGTTTAGAATATTGATGCAAACAAAAAGGCGCATGCGCATGTGACAACCAGTTGGCAAGAATTAAATTTTAGGGTTCTTAAAACAACTTAAATTTATAATTCTTGAAAGTCTTTACCATATTTTGGACAAAATTTACCAGAAAAGATACGCACGCGGGAAAGAACTATTTCCCATTAATTAGATTCCCTGTTAAGACAAATGCAAATGTTTAGGATATCGATGCAAAAAAAAGTGCATATGGCAACCAGTTGGCAAGAATTTCAATATGCGGGTTCTTAAGGTTGAAATTCATACGCACGCGAGAAAGAACTATTTCCCATTAATTAGATTCCGCTTTAAGAAAAATGCAAAGGTTTAAGATATCTATGCAAACAAAAGAGGTGCATATGACAACCAATTGGCAAGAATTTCAATCTTAGGGTTCTTGAGGTTGAAATTCAACGAAGTAGCAAAAAATTCATTTAATAATGCAAATAACCACAAATCACCTTTATAAAAATAAATTTAATAAATGACCGAGAAGAAAAATATGAGGTGAAATCTTGATTTTTGTTATTTAAACTAGTATGGATTCAGAACCTTGAAAAACCTCTATAGCACTCACCCATCAAACATCAAACGTGTGATTTCAATGAATTTTTCCAGGATTTTATACAAATTATATTGGAAAAATCCACTCGAAAACTTTTCAAAAATTCTCATTAAAGACAACATATAAACATGTCTATAATGATTTAAAATACATGTAAATATTTAAAATATAAACATGTCTATCCTCAACACCCTAAAAATAGAGATGCATAGGAACTTTACCAAGCAAACGTCTTAAATTTATGATTATTAAAAGTTTTTACCACATTTTGGACAAAATTAACTAGAAACGATAAGCTAAAAGAAACCATTTCGTCCATTAGAATAGCACTTAATAAATTTAATAATTGACTAAGAAGAATATTTTTTTAATTAAAATTTCAACATACATAATTAAAAACTCTAAAATTCTCCTAATATAAGTAATTCTATAAGTAGTAATGATTTAAAATACATGTAAATCCCTATGCATTGGAACTTTGCACATCAAACAACTTAAATTTATGATTCTTAAAAGTCTTTACCATATTTTGGACAAAATTGACGGCGGAAAATAGCCATTTCCACATCAAACAATTTAAATTTATGATTCTTAAAAGCCTTTACCATATTTTGAGCAAAATTGATCAGAAAAGATACATTGTGAAAGTAGCCATTTGGTCCATTAGAAAATACTCGAAAAGTAACCATTTCATCATTAGTTAGACTACGTGTTAAGACACAAAACAAAGGTTTAGGATATTGATGCAAACAAAAAAGGTGCGTGTAACATCTAGGTGGCAATAATTTGAATCTTAGAGTTCTTAGGATTGAACTTCACAAATATGGCTAAAAAAACATTTACCAATGCAAATAACTAAAAAAATCTAAGAACTTCACAGAAATAGCTAAAAAAAAGCATTTAACAATGCAAATAACTAAAAATAAATCATCATTTATAAAATGCACTTAATAAATTTAATAAATCACTAAGAAAAATATTTTTTTATTAATTTTACAACATACACTTAATATTTATAATTAAAAACTCTAAAATCCACCTAATATAAATATGTCTATAATTAGTAATGATTTAAATTACATTTAAATATTTAAAATATGAACATGCCTATTGTGAACATCTTAAAAAGCCAGCTGGATGGTGACTTTGCTGATCAAACAACTTAAATTTAAATTTCGTCCATTAGTTATTAGTTAGACTACGTGTTAAGACACAATGCAAAGGTTTACCATATCAATGCAAACAAAAAAGTTGCAATCAACCATGAGTTGGAAAGAATTTTAATCTTAGAAATTTATGATTCTTAAAAGCCTTTACCATATTTTGGACAAAATTGACCCGAAAATATATGATTTTTAAAAGTCTTTACCATATTTTGGACAACATTGACCGGAAATATGACTTGAAAATATACGTCTTAAAAATCATTTTGTCTATTAGTTAAACTACGTGTTAAGACACGACACAAAGGTTTACGATACCTTTGCAAACAAAAAAAAGGGCATGTAGCATCGAATTGGCAAGAATTTCAATTTTTGGGTTGTTAGGGTTGAAATTCAATGAAGTGGCTAAAAAAAAAATTAATAATGTAAATAAAGGCAAATCACCATTTATAAAATGCACTTAATAAATTTAATAAATGACGAGGAAGAATATTTGTTTATTAAATTTTTAACATACACTTAATATAAACATGTCTATAATTAGTAATGATTTAAAATACATATAAATATTTAAAATAAAAGTAATGATTTAAAATATATTAAAATATTTAAAATATAAACATGTCTATCTACGTAATTAACAATGATTTAAAAATACCTTTAAAGTTGTGGTCAATTTGTTATACATTTTGGAGGGTTTTCCGACTTATTTTCTCATCTGAGATTTGTTGAAATTACTAATTAAATTGTGAACTGTCCCAAAATGCCTCAAAAATTTTCAGAATAATAAATCATGTATAATAAAAAATAGATTTTAAACAACAAAAATTAAGATTACACTATTTTTTTTTAACTTCATTTAAATATATAAAATTCTTGATCTATAGAATCATCAAACTTCTATGTTTTAAATCATTTATATTTTTGTTTTATTAATTAAAAAAAATTATGTTGACCTGTAAGATCCAATAAAATAGAAGGATATATTTTACTTTAACGATATTAAATCATGATAGTTAATCACTTCTTTTATTATTTTAATTAGATTATTTTAATAATAACATGTATACACTTCATAATCATTACGATTAAAAATAGAATTAAACAATAAGATGGAAGTAGTTAATCACTTTTTTTATTATTTTAATTAGATTATTTTAATAATAACCTATACATTTCATAATCATTATTATTAAAAATAGAATTAAACAATAAGATTGAAGTGACGATTATTCATTTAAGAATAAACAAGTTTATTTGATTGTGAGAGGGTAATATTTATATTTAATTTAAATGAGAGTGAACTATTGAATATTAGTAAATTATTTAATTTATATGATTATGCTAAAAACTAGTTATATATGAATTTCTTGCTTCTAATTTTATTAATTTTATTTTATTTTCATTAATGTTTGAATTTTTGTTTAATTTAAATTTAAGATATATTATTATTTATTCTTTATTCTTTGAATAGTGTTTGAATTTATTTTTAATTATGTTGTAAGGCGTTTTTCTTTGAAAACAATTCCTCCAATGATCATTGTGTACTAGTCTACACCATTAGATGAAATGTTAGATGATTGAATATTTTTAGGCTGCCAAATTAATTGTTAATAGTTAAAAGAAAACTAATAGTTAAGGTGCGTAATGGACTCCGAATAATCATATTCTTGCGCGGTGAAACAACCCCTGAACCGACTATGTAGGTGACAAGGGTGGAAATGTACATGTGCGATGAATTAACCTTCTTGTTGCTTCTTGCTGCATGGTGAAGACAAGTATTAGTCACAATTTTTAACAAGATTCTATACAACCATTTATCCTTCTAACTTTGAGGTCTTGTGCAGTACAATCTCATGGACGTCTTCTCTTGATGGTATGTCGTTCAGAGGAGAAACCCTAACCGACATACCCATTTTGAATTGATAGGAAATTTTATAGATTGACACCATCCGTTCCTTTTTGAAATGGTTCTTAGGTAATGTTTAACTGACTATGCTTGCACCAGGTAATCGGATCGATCTCATCCTTGGAGGTTATCCTACAGGAAAATACATGATTTTTTCCTCATTTATTATTATTTTTTCCCTGCTAGTATTAGCCCTGCTTTCTAACATTTGGTCTCTGCAACTACAATGAATTGTTTTTCATAAGTTCTTTGATCGCGATGAGTTCCATAATTAACCAAGTATCTCATTGAGTTCGAACAATTGATTTCTTCCAATTTTCATTTTTTCATAAAGGATTCCCTGCTCAATAAACTTCAGTCTTTTAATTATGTTCTAATGTTGGTTATGAATCCTTCTTACTTCAAGGTTTACATGCTGGTCTTGTGCAAAACATGTTCATGGAGGCATTCTCTCGATGGTATGTCATCCAGAGGAGAAACCCAACCCCAACATACCCATCTTGGATTGATAGGTAATTTATAGGTAGTTTTGGACCACTCTCATCCTTGGAGGTTATCCTAGAGGAAAATACATGAATTTTTTCCACAATTATTATTATTTTGTCTCTATTGGTATTAGCCTCACTTTCTACCCTCCCACTGTTGAAACATTCACATGTTAGTCATCTCTTCCTCTAATGACAAATGGGTTGGAAATCCATGAAGACTTATCTTTCATTCTTCGACGCTAATCCTCTAGGTTATAATTAAGCTTAACTAATTTTCATGTGGCACTAGGTTCTTGAAAGGTCAGGACTGGTTATAGGTTAGGATTTTAGGTTGTGTATAATCGCACCACTTTAATTTAAATGCTCTGTGTGTTGAAATACTCCCTTGTGGTCAACCATACAACCACGAAATACTCAACCATGGGGTTTTGGTTGCTGACATATGACATTAGTTTATTAAATTATTCAGTTCCTACACATTTTAATGGTGAACTATTTTGGATTGTTTATGAGGGTTCACAACCTATCTATGGCATATGTATGATAAATTTATCAAAATTCATTTTCGAAATCAAAATCATTTCTTAAGAGTTGTCCTATATGTTTAAAACATTTTAAGCTAAATCCTACTCACGTGTGGAGGTTGATACATCAACGGTTGGTCTAGCATTAAAGGTTGTTGTGACATTAATTGATGAGACATTGTTTGTTGAGCTACCATCACATACTGAAAAATTAAATGGAAATTTCTTGGATACAATGCCTTTAAACATGTGCTTTCACAACAAATCTATTGGTGGGTTGTCTTGCTAAAGGATCCTAAGTGCTGCTACAAATATATCTAGAGTGTCTGGAAAGCAATTAAAACATGCATTATCCTCTTCTCGTGAAGAAAGAGATGTGCCAGAATGTTTGCAAATGTTCCTAAAGAAAAGGTAACTAAAATTGTTAGATTCTTTATGCTGGTCTCTAAACCTATTCTAAATTTCTAATATTAGCTCATTTGATTTCTTTTCAAAAGAAAATAATGTAAAAAGAAAGATGAAGGAGCTAGATCTAAACTCTCTGGCACTTTCCCTGCTTGCTTGGGTAGGTAGGGAAAAGGATATCTTGATGCAATGATGGCTTAGCATGCATTTCTTGATGGGACGAAAATAACCAGAAAAACAAACAATTTTGATCTGCCATGGTTTCTTTATGTAATTATGTCATTGCGATGAGAAAATGATTTAAAATACTTAATAGTCTAGTATATATGATCATGTTGAAAATGACACCAAGAAAGATTATAATTTAATTTTTTCTTGAATTAAATTAGAAGAAAATTGTAATTCAACATCACATGAGAACTTGTAGGAGTTAACAAAGTTGGTTCAGTTAATTCAAGTAGAGGGTCTAAATTGAGTCATGTAGAGTGGTTCCTACTTTATAGGAGTTGGATTTGAGTTTATTTTGAGTTGTAATTAATTAATTCAGTTTAATTGAGTTAAATTTATTTAAACTAGTTCCAACTATTGGAGGAACTAGTAGGAGGTCTAGAAGTGGAGTGCAACTTTAGTGTTCAACGAGTTAACTGATAAATCAACCATAAATAACTCATGCATGTGTGATCTACAAGTTACCCAATTGAGATTGGAGTTCAAGGGAAATGCACTAGCAGTTGTGTAATCATCCAAATTGTACAGGTGGTGCATGCAGTCAGAGGAAGGCCTATGATGGATTGAGCAATTATGGATGAATAATTTCCCTAATTAATAGGGGCTAATTCCCAAGGAAACAACACACAAAAATAGGTACTTGGGAAAGCATAAAATTGGTTAATTATTGGCCAAGTCTTATCTAGGAAGCAGAGAGATAGATAGAGATAGTGCAAAGGTTTCTCGAGCTTGAGAAAAGCATTGTAATATTCTCATACTTTTATGACTAATGCAATATAAAGATAGGAGGGGTTTTTAGCTGTGGCTTTCCCCAAGAAATCATTGTGTAATGTGTTGATTGAATTATTTATCTTGTATGCTTTGTTATTTCGCGACCGTTTATTTGTTTCCCCAGTCAGTAGAGTAGATTCAAGTCAATTGTTTAATAAATTACAATTAGAAGTTTGAATCTACAAGGAATTTATACACGGTGTCAGAGTTGAAATCAAAACAGAAGAAAAGAATACAAAGTTGACTTTTCAGGATCGAATTTGCAGAATCAAATCTTCAAAGTTAGCAGGATGACCTTCTACCGATTAAGACTCAAATATGCCCTTAAGGGTAGTTCAAATTATATTACTTGGAAGGACATGGTAGAGGAAGTGTTTCAAGATAATAGGTTGAAGTAATTTGTAGATACTAATATTCCTAAACCTCCAGCATTTGATGCTAAGGATCTAGCAGAGTGAAAGAAATGTGTTGCAAAAGTGAGGAGGATCATATTGGAAGGAGTTCAAGATCATGTTGTCTCGAAACCACATGGGAAAGAGACTCCATATGTAATGTGGCAAGCCTTGATAGACTTGTTTCAAAACAACATTGATTGCAAGAAGTTGGCACTGAAGGAAAAGCTTCAAAAAATCCAAATGGAAAAGGGCAACATAATACCATAGTCCTTTAGCAAGTTCACCCAATGTTGGTATCAACTTGGGAGTGTTGGTATTGAAATTTTTGAAGATGATCTGGTCAGCCTAACACTTCTAGGCCTTCCCAAGAGTTGGCACAACTGTCAGGATTCGATAAATGGGAAGGAGAAGCTACCAAATGGGAGTGTTTGTGGTCTGATTCGATGCAAGAATAGATAAGCCGAAACACCAAAGATGGAACCTCATCCAATCATGATGATTAGGAGAACTGTGCCTTGGATGGAAAGTAAAAGAAAGGAAAAGGGAATAAATCTCAATCAAAAGGAGATTATAGATAGGTAGGAAAGAATAAGTACTTGTCGAAGTTAAAATGTTTTCACTGTCATGAGATGGGACACTATGCTACGAAGTGTCTGTACAAGAAGGTTGAAAAGAAGCCCTTAGGAGGAGCAACAGGTGAAGCTCTAGCTTGATCCAGACTTATGCGGGTGTTATCACCAAATTGATCTTGATAGGCTGCTCACCAATCCACTCAATGCAACTCTTTCAAACCACTTCTAACTGAAGATTAGCCTCTTCAGTTTGAGAGGGCTCTCTCAAAGGGAATTTATGATTTTCAATAGAAATAATACCAGATGGCTAACTCTATGAATTGTGACTTGGTTTTGTATGATTGCATGTTGAAAAATGAAGGTTTTATACCATTGGGCTATGGATTCAACATCAATACTCTTAGTGACAATAATTCTTCACATGGAAGCTGAGGCAAATAGAGGGTTTTAATAAATATGATTCATACACACAATATAAGGAAAACACAGTAATTCCACCCCTAAAGAAAGTCAAAGCATGAAAACATGAATTATAAGTAATTAGAGATAAAATTCATTGCAATTGATTAGACATAAAGATACATAGCAACAATACATTAAACATGTCAGAAGAATTTCAGGTCTGGAAGTAGAATGTCACTGTATATTACTGATAATGGACAAAACATACAAGCAGCAATTTGGTGCAATATTCTCCAACCCTTTTCTCTTCAAAGTTCAGTCTATAAATAGACATTATTTAGAATGTAAATGATTTTCCCAGCTGGCTAGATCTTTGAATTCTAACACTGACACCTATCATAATTGAAACTACTTACTTGAAAAAGAAAAAGGACAACTATCCTTGAAGAAGTCATACTCCTAATAGGACTCTACCTCCTATTTATTAAATTTGGTTTTTCTAACAGTAAAAAAGTTACATAATAGAAATCACATGTTCGAGAGACAATTCGCCAACACCTTACATATTTAAAATACCCCTAGATCTAGGGAACATAATCCTTCTTTTCAGGAATGGATAATTTTCACTTTAATCACTGTTCTGCCTGATGAGATGGATGTGTGACACTCATTTTGAGTAATGAATCTTTGCTGAGATGAACCACTGATAGGCTGGAAGTCTCCAGCTAGCTGGTGTACTGTTGGAACGTTCAAAAATCTTCAAAAAAAACCCTCGCTATGAAATAGGGCATTTTAGGCAGTTTCGTAGCGAGTTTTCATAGCGTATGAAAACTTGCATTTTCACCTATCTCCTTGCCTCTTTTGCTGGTAAAAAACCTTACTATGCCAAAACATATTGAAATCAACCAATCTCCCTCCTTAATCCTTCAAAAAAATGATTTTCAAAGAAAAATTGCATATTCAGAACTTTCGTAGCATTTTTCTGGCTTCAAGCCTGAAGCACGCTACGAAACTGTCTTAAAAACCAAAATTTGTTGTTTTTGTAACTGTCTTGAAAAATTGATCTCCCGAGGAAAAATTTAGGTTCTCTGCAAGTTATGAACCTCATCAAACTTGTTTCAGCTCAATTTTTCACTCTTTAGGAGTTACTTCTTCATTTACAATTAATTGGCTTATGGGTTCTTCAACCACTCTCATCTTCAGCCCTTTCTTCTCCAACTCAACTTGGATCAAATTCAACTGCTCCTGAAGGTCTTCCACTGGATCTTTTAATGCTCTATTTCTATATTTCAAGTGTAATTTCATGTTCCTAATATTTTTGACCTCCCCTCTCAATGGCTGAGTCCATTTTAGCAACATTTCAACATTGTCCAAATATTTTGAAACACTTGTGACTTGCTCATCCCATATTTTCCTCATATGTTCAAATTGAACCTTCTCAACTTTGTGCTTCTTTGCATCTAGTTTCAAATATGATATCTCTTTACCTGCTTCCTTCAGTTGTTCTTTGATGGATTCTATTTCTAATTTTTCAACTATTTTCTCTTTTCCTATTCTCTGCCTGATAACCATTTCTTCCTTTACTGATGGAGACAAATCTATGATGCTTATTGATTGAGAAGCTTCATTGATTTTCTCTATCTTTTTTCTCTTCATGGCCATATTTGCATGTCTGGTCATTGGATTCTTTGGATGAAATATAAAACCAACATCATCACCTATAAAATCTAGTTTCTTAGCAGTCTTACCTTTGTTCATTTTTCTTCCACCATCTTCAATGTCTTCATCTTGTACAATGGGTGACTCTTCAATGTCAATTGCATGAAGGATATCCTCTAGATTTCCTTTAGCCAATGTCTAGCTTCTAGTGACCCTCTTAATGCCCTGTTTACTGACTTTATCTTTTTGTTTTGTAGGTGTTGCTTGAGGGGTTTCAGTCTCTTGCAAAGGTTCTGCTCCTATGTCTATTTTTTCTGCAGGAGGTGATCTTTTTTCTTCTTCAACTTCTTCTGCCACAGATAGTGATGCCGTAGTTCTAGATTTTGACATTTTATTTGGAGTGACCACATTAATTTCATAACCACTCATAAACAAGAAATAAATCCAATATTTGTCTAACCTTCTCAATTCTTCCAACACTAACAACTTGATTAGACCATGATGAAAATGAGATGTCTTGTTTCCTTTTGTCTTGATTTGAACCTTATCTGACATTTTACTTAAACTTCTCTACAAATAGAAAGGTAAGTCAAGTGATCTCTTACCTACAAAATGCAGAAGAAGTATGAGATGGTATGAGTAGGCCATGTGAAATCTTCCTTCACAGGTAAAATAATTTTGAATGACCATCAACAATTTTACATAATTCTCCTTCATAAATCTCCCAGGGATAGCATTGGTTAAATCATCTTCATTGTGTTCCTGCTTGATAAACTCCTTGAAATCTTGCATTATGAATTTGGTACCTTTAAACCACTCTTCACCACCCCTAGGGATTCCTGTAGCTAATGATATGCTCTCTGGTGTCACAGTAAGATTCATAATTCCAACCTTAGATGATGTTCATGTGAAGTTGGTGGAAAAATCCTTTGAAACTTGTGAATGAAAAACTTGCAACCTTTGGTAGAATTGCAAATAGCCAGTCCTTCTGAAAACCTCCATAACAGTAGGGTCTTCATTGAGTAATTTCAAATCCATGGGCTCATACCTGTGACAATGGCCACCCTTTTTTGTTTTCTTTCTTGAAGCCATGGATCATTTATAGTCTTCACTGCCTTACTTGCTGATGACACCTGCAGACTTCGAATTTGACAGTAACCTGCTTGGCTCGATGAAGCAGCTCTCCAAGGATCGACTCACTTGTAAGGATAAACCACAATATGAAAAAAGGCTATTTGAGGTGAGGTTTAAAAGTTTAACTTCGAGTTTCAATCATAGCACATGCAAGGAAAAAGGATCAAGATGACATCAAACAAGGCTATGTACATTTTAATTTTACCACAACGACCTTGAATGATCTCCACCTTTACTATTCTAATCATAAATTGACACCTCATACAACTATGACAACCCTGGTTAAAAAACGTAGTTTCGTAGCAAAAATAGTTAGGCTTCTAACAGATTCGCTATGAAATTATTAGGAAGTTTCGTAGGGAAATCTATAGATTTCTTGTGTAAATCGCTACAAAAACCTAAAAAAATGACAGGTGTGCACTTTTGAGTTTAAATGTGTGGGGAATGATAACTGACATGACATGAGACTGATTTGACTGAAATGGCCCTAAATGGAGGTGAACATGAAATTTAGGATAGGCTTAAAAATGAAAAAAAATTCCTATACCACATTGAAATAGCTTAGGATACCTTATTTATTTAGTGAATGACCTCCATGACCCTATCAAGAAAAGTTTCACGACTTAATGAGTGATAAAAGTGGCTCCACTTGGGATGGTGTGCCCCTATGGTACACCAAAGAACCTGTAGTTCCAATGCCATCCATATTTTTGGAAATAAAATTCTGAAATTTTCCAAGCCTTCTTCCAACTCTTATGGCCTTCACCTCGGGCTCAAGTTTGATGATCAACCTATATTTATTAACATAAAAGCATAATAAAATGGAATATATTCAATGGAGTGAAAATTCAGTAAAATTAAAGAGGAATAGTGATTTAGAATCCTGCCATTGACAGGTCCTCCAACACAAAGTTCTCCATCCATCTCCTGAAGTAGATAAGTGTTGTTGCCTTGGAATGCAGCTACTATGAATGGTCCCTTCTAGATGTTTTCAAACTTTCCATGTTTCCCCTTTTCTTCAATTCTGGCTTCCCACTTCAAAGCTACATCTTGAATCTGGAAATTTTCTTCTTTGAGCTTTCTGTAAAATGTCTTCTTTACTTTGTTTTGTGACTGTTGATGGTTTTTGTATACCTCCTCCCTTTTCTCTTGGAGAGCTATAAGCTGGTTTATTCTCCTCTGAATAACATTAGGCTCTTCTTCTAATCCTTGCAACAATTTCATTATAGGCACTCCTAAGGATGTGGGAAAAATGGCTTCAGATCCATACACTAATTCATAAGGTGTAGTACCAATGGACCTTTTTGTACATACTCTATCATCCCACATAGCATACTTCAACTTCGGATGCCATGATCTCTTGTTTTCCTGCAGTATCTTCTTGATAATTTTCACAATGCTTTTATTAGAAGATTTAGAAAGACCATTACCCTGTGGGTAATAAGCAGTAGAATGTCCAAGTGTTATATGATACTGATGAAAAAAGCTAATCAATATTTTGGATTTAAAATATTGTGCATTGTCAATAATAATATTCACAGGATAGCCAAACCTAGAAAAAATGTTATTCTCTAAGAACTGGATGATGACTAAATCATTTGCCTGCCTTGTTGGGATTGCTTCAATCCACTTAGTGAAATAATATATTGCCGTCAGGATCCAACGATGTTGACATGAAGATGATGGGTGTATTTCACCAATAAAATCCAACCCCCACTATTGGAAAGGTGCCTCAACATAAATTGGCATCAAAGGTAAAGGAATCAAAATTTTCTTACCATAAAAAATCTGACATTCATGAGAGGCAGCTATCTTCTTGTAAACATCCTTGAACATGGTGGGCCAATAATACCCTGCTTTGAGAATATTGTTTGTTGTGGCCTTCCAGTAGTGGTCTCCTCCACAATATCCCTTATGAAACTCTTCAATGACCTTTTCAACTTCCTCTTCTAGAAAACAGTTCAAAATAATTCCACAAGTATCTTTCCAGTATAGATTCTTATCTACAATGCAATATCTTAGAGAATTCAGCTTCACAAACCTTGCTTTTGATTTAGTCAACTCTGCAGGATCTCTTTGATGATGCAAAACAAAAATAATGTCTTTGTACCATTCAGATAAAATGAACTTCTCTTCAATAGGAACCAGCTCTTCATATTCATCTGACAACTCTGAAATTTCTATAATAAAATTCATGTCAAGATAGTCAAAATTGGACCGTGCCATTAGCTTTGCCAACCCCTATCCTTTCACCAATTTTGTAGGTCTGATTTCTATGTCATACTCCAAAAAATTAGCTATCCACTTCCCTCTCTTGCCATCAGGATCAACTTGTGTCAAAATGTCTTTAACCATAGTGTTAGGCACAAATGCAATCACATGAGAGTGCATAATATAAATTCTGAAATCCTTAATGGATTTGATAAAAGCATATGCCTATTTTTCTAAAATATTGTATTTCAGCTCTGATTTAGCAATGGTTCTGCTAAAGAATGAAATTGGTTGCTCTGTACCTTGTTGTCCTTTCTGTAGTAAAAATCCAGCTATGGTATTTTCAAATGCCAATGTGAAAACTAGAAATTCTTTTGAAAAATTCAGACTAATCATTATTGGGGCCTGAGTGAGGGATTTCTTTATTTCCTCAAATGACTGCTTGGCTTCAACAACCCATTTAATATCAGCTCATTTCTTCAACATATTGGTAATGTCTTTGATAATTTTAGAAAAGTTCGGGATGAACCTTCTAACAAAGTTTACTCTTCCAAGAAAGGACTAAATTTCCTTCACATTCCTTGGCAGGTCTATCTTTTGAATGGAAGTGACTCTATTTGGATCAATATTTATGCCATCTTTTGATATAATATGTCCAAGAAAATTTCCAGAGGTTAGAGAAAAAAATACGTTTAGTTGGATTAAGAGAAATACCAAATCTTCTATACTTCAGCAGAACTTTCTCTAGATGCTTCAAATGGTCTTCTTCCCTTCTTGAAAATGCAGTTATGTCATCAAGATAGACCGCCACTAACTTATATTTTTCCTCAACAAAGGCAATATCCGTTTCTCTTTGAAAAGTCACTCCTACATTCATAAAACCAAAGGGCATCTTGGCATACATGAATGTCCCTCATGGTGTGGTAAAAGAATTTTTATCCTAGTCTTCTGGGTGTACCAATATCTAATTGTATCCTGAAAAAACATCCAACATAGACATCCTTTGAGAGCCAATAGTATTTTGCAGAATCTGATCCATCTTAGGAAGAGGGTAGTTGTCTTTCAAATAAGCCTTGTTCAAGTTTCTGAAATCAATACAGATTCTGATCTCTCCACTCTTTTTTCTGACTGGTACCATGTTAGCAAGACATTTTGAGAATCTTATAGGAACAATAATTTTTTCATCAAAAAGCTTCTTAATTTCCTTCTCAATCATAGGCATGAGCAATGGATTAATCCTTCTCAATTTATGTTTGAAAGGTTTCTCATTCTCTTTGATAGGAATAATATGTTGAATAATAGTAGGATCATACTTTTTCAGATCAGCATAACTCCATGCAAAAACATAAATGAACTTCTTCATAATCTCAATATATTTCTGTTTCATATCCACAGAAAGAAACTTGGAAAGTTTTATCATTTTAGGCACTGCTACTATACCAAGGTTACAAGTCTCTACCTCTTCATCATCAACCTGCATTTTAGGAGATTTGAAAACATCATTTTGGTCAAAAAAATTTTCAAGTGGAATGAGACCCTTGGGTATAAAATTGTTCTTCAGCTACAAAACTTCAGAATTACCCTTAGTTTCAGCAAGCATGTTTTGTTGATCTACTTTTGTGATTTCAAATTACTCCTTCAATTCTATAAAAATTCTTACTTGTTGGTCATCTTCAAATACTTGCCAATGGATGATGTTATTTGGGATAATAGGCCTATGTCGAACTTCAATATCATACTTCTCAGTAGAATGTGCAGGGATGACAAACAAACCTGCAGAAACAACTAGAGAATCAGCTATTGAGTTTTGATCCCTAGTTTTCACAATAAATGGATATTCTTGAAAATTTTCCAGCATTTCCATAATCAGAATTTTGTATGCTCTCATCCTCACATCCTTAATTTGATATGTTCCTTCATCTTGTTTGATTACCAACTCATAATCTCAACAAACTAAAATCTTTTGGGCACCCAATCTTTTCAATATTTCCAAACCCAAAAACAAAGATTCATATTCAGCCATATTATTTGTATAGTCAAAGTTAAGTTTGAAATAAAAGAAATTATTTTCATCATCAGGAGTAGTAATCCATATGCCTACTGTGGCCCCTTCTCTTCCAGTAGATCCATCAAAGTGCAGAAGCCACCAGTCTTCTGCTTTTTCTTCTATAATTTCTTGATTTTCAACTTGCTAATTTTCAATATCTTGAATTTCTATTTTCCCTTCACTTTCTGCTTCATCAGTTAGCTCATTGAAAAGAATTGCTGATCCTAATTCACTTTCAATAGCATAAATGGGAAAATTCTGAGGTTTATCCTTGCTTCTTACCATGTAGGCCATCCTAGTCTCCCTGTACAATCTTCTTTTCTCACCAAAAACATGAATGGTGGCATATGTCAAGCATTAGGGGAATTTTGAGGTCTAAAATGGGCCTCCTAAGAAAAATGTACAACCAAAATAAACTTTATAAGAACCAATAGGATTCAAGATGATGATGTCATCCATAATGGATGATCCAGCATTTTTGGAGTAAAAAAGTAAAAATATTAAAAAATAATAAAATAATAAAACTATTTTTTCAACTCGTATTTTAAACTTATCTCCCAAAATTTTTACTCAAATTTCGAGGGGGAGTACTCGTTGGATGCGGAATTTAATTCCTCATCCAAGGAGTACCCATGTTGCATACTTTCGATGAACTCTTCTACACTAAAAATGAGAAATACATAAAAGACGTGATTGTAATCACGTTTTTTTATGTATTTCTCATTTTTCGTGTAGTAGGACCCATCTAAAGTATGCAACATGGGTAATTCTTGGATGCGGAATTAAATTCCGCATCCAACGAGTACTCTCGCTCAAAATGTGAGTAAAAAATTTGGGAGATAAGTTGAAAATATGAATTGAAAAAGTAGTTTTTTCATTTTTCCCTCTAAAATTTGATGATGTCATCAAATCTTATTTGATTTTTTCCACTATTATTTTATAATTTCCTTAGGAGGCCCATTTTAGACCTCAAAATTCCCCTAATTTCTATCTGCATGGTGCCTTTGATTTTTTCTGCCCAAGATCTGGATAAGAGCATGCCAAACTTGGGTGGAATATCTGCCACCACAATGTTCGGCACTTGTGTTAGGCCAACAAAAACATCTTTTATCAATCCTATTCATTTGACTCTTTTAGAATAAAAAGAAACAAATCCTTGTATGGCCTAGTGATCTCCAAACCCATCCTCTCCATAATCACCTTAGGCATAAGGTTATGAGAAGCCCCTGAATCCAACATGGAATTGTGTAAGGTCATGTCATGGATACTAAGGTTGACATAGAAAGGAGGTACTTCTTCATTATGCTCATCTTCCAATCTTAGTTCCAAGTAGATGGTAGGATGGTCTTCTTGTACATTAAGGATATCTGAAGCTCCTGGTTGAGAATTCAACATTTTCAAAATTTTTCTTTTGTACTCATTTACCTTGAGAATTTCTCCAAAAGGAACAGGAATTTTGATTTTAGATATCTCATTCTCCAAACTGAAAACATAAGTAATTTTTTCACTCTCTTTGACAGGGGGAGGAAGTGGTGGGTCCTTTTTAGGCTCAGCTTCTTTAGGAACATCCTTCTTTGGTTGTGTTTTATTTGTAGTGATGGAACATTTCCGTTTCTGAGATTATACTGTTTCTGCATCTCAAAGATAGCATGTTGATAACCCTTTAGATAGTCAGATTGTCCCTCACCCTTGTTCAAATCATGACCAAACCCATCATGCTATTCTTTGGTCAAAAACATTCTAGACATGTTTTCATCTAGGCAGTGAATGGAGTCTTCTTGAATCTCAGGCTGAGTTTCTTCTTCATCAATTAAGTTCTGCTGAAAAGGAGGTCTCACTTGAGGGTCAGGATGGTTTCTATTGTCTCTTTGTCTTTGCTGATTCAGGGTTTTTCTAAAATGTGGATTTCTAATTTGTGGATCATGTTGTGCAGGAGGTGAAGAGGTAGCTCTAAGGGCAAGTCTATCCATGAGTTTCTCCATAGTTTTCATCATAGAATAAAACTTAACTTCTAAGGTGGAAGGCTTTTCTTCTTCATTTAGTTTTGTTTTACCCATATTAGACTTCTTAGATAATATCATGTTCACTTCTACTTTCACAACATCATTCTGCATTTCTACTAGAGAAGGAGATTCTCTTTCTCTAAGAAGAATGGAGAAATCATAATCAAAATCCTTTGCATAGCACAATTGAGCAGCTCCTGGGGGAGGTTTAAGATGAGCAGATATAGATTCATAAAATTTGTTAAATATCTTGGAGAAATTTTGGACAGTTTAATCTACAACTCTTTTTAAACTATTATATTCAGTAAGGGCCTGCACAAGGTTTCTTCTATTCCCCCATTTTCTCAAAAAGTATCCTCAAACTAGTTCGAATTCTGCAAGATTCCTGCAGCTAGGGCTTTAAACCATTTTCTAACCTCACCAGAAAAACTTTGATCAAATAGTCTCATTTTGACATCTTCATGGTCTACTTCCTCTCTGTCTATGAAATCGTTGAATTGGTCCACATGTTCCTCAGTTTTAATTTCTTCATCACCCACCCAGGTTTTAATTCTAGATTAGTATTTACTTGGGAGGGCATTAAGAACAGTTGGGAGAACAAGAGGATGATATCTTGCAGGTGCAGCAGGAGGAGGTGGGGGTGGAACATTTCCAGCCATAATAACAGGGACTGTAGTATTTCTAGGAAAAGCAATAGTAGATGATGAGCTATTAGGAGGTGCTATAGTTGGTCTTTGTAATCCAGAAACAAATGAGATCCACTCAGGTAAAGGTATACCAAATTTTCTTCTTACAAATAATTGAAATGGGTCTAATTCCTTTAAATTTTCAATATTTCTTCTCCAACAACAACTTTGATGTAACCGCCTCCCAGAATTCTTCTCTTTCTTTTTTGGTTACTAGGGTTGAGGTATCAATACCTCGTCTTTTCAGGTCTAGAATAATCTCAGTAAATTCATTTTCACTCTTAGACCTAAACAAAACTTCCTGAATTTTATCATCAAATATCTTATCTTTAGGACTTCTTACAATTTCAGAGGACAAAGCTCTTGAGTGTGATGGAATACCTGATTTCGAAGAGCTGTTTTGAATGCCTCTAGAAATTGTGTTTGGATTATCCACAATGGTAGGTGGGTTAGGATATAGATTGCTCCTTGTATACTTACTTCTCGAAGCCACCTTTAAACATAAAAATTTCTAATGGATTCACCAAGGTAGTTTCTGCAACCTCAAACAAATTCTGAGCTCCTGCTACCTCCAAGAGTTCAGCTTCAGTGTTTGCACAAAAAATTCAGGAATTATGTGTTCAGACTCCCAGCAGACGCACCAAAATGTTATCACCAAATTGATCTTGATAGGCTTATCACCAATCAACTCAATGTAACTCTTTCAAACCAATTCTAACTGAAGATTAGCCTCTTCAGTTTGAGAGGGCTCTCTCAAAGGGGATTTATGATTTTGAATAGAAATAATACTAGATGGCTAACTCTATGAATTTTGACTTGGTTTTGTATGATTGCGGGTTGAAAAATGAAGCCTTGCTACCATTGGGTGATGGAGTCAACATCAGTACTCTTAGTGACAGTAATTACTCACATGGAAGCTGAGGCAAATAGAAGTTTTTAATAAAGATGATTCATAAGGAAAACACAGTAATTTCACCCCTAAAGGAAGTCAAAGAATGATAGCATGAATTCTAAGTAATTAGAGATAAAATTCACAGCAAGTGATTAGACATAAAGATACATAACAACAACACATTAAACACCTCATAAGAATCTCAGGTCTGGAAGTAGAATGTCACTATATATTACTGATAATGGACAAAACATAAAAGCAGCAATTTGGTGCAATATTATCCAACCCTTTTCTCTTTGATTTTCAGTCTATAAATAGACATTATTTACAATATAAATGATCTGCCCAGCTGGCTATATATTCTAATTCTAACTTTGACACCTATCATGACTAAAAATACTTACTTGAAACATAAAAAGGATAGTTATCCTTGAAGATGTCATACTCCTAATAAGACTCTACCTCATATTTATTACATTCGGTTTTTCTAACAGTAAAATGGTTACATAATAGAAATCACATGTTCGAGAGATAGTTCACCATCACCTTACATATTTAAAATACCCTTATATATAGGGAACATAATCCTACTTTTCACGAATGGATAATCTTCACTTTAATCACTGTTCTTCCTGATGAGCTGGATGTGTGACACTCATTCTGAGTAATGAGTCTCTGCTGAGGTGGCCCACTAACAGGCTGGAAGTCTCCAACTAGCTATAGCTAGTGTGTTGTTGGAACGTTAAAAAATATTCAAAAAAACCCCTCGCTACGAAACATGGCAGTTTAGGCATTTTCGTAGTGAGTTTTCGTAGCATATGAAACTTGCCTTTTCACCTATCTCCTTGCCACTTTTGTTGGTAAAAAACCTTTACTATGCAAAAACATCTTGAAATCAACCAATATCCCTCCTTAATCCTTCACAAAAATGATTTTAAAAGAAAAATAGCATATTCAGAATTTTCATAGAGTTTTTTTGGTTTCAAGCCTGAAGCACCTACGAAACTGTCTAAAAAACTAGAATTTGTTGTTTTTCTAACTATCTTGAAAAATTGATCTCCAGAGGCAAAATTTAGGTTCTATGCAATTTATGAACCTCATCAAAATTGTTTCAGCTCAATTTTTCACTCTTTAGGAGTTTTTTCTTCATTACAATTAATTGGCTTATGGCTTCTTCAACAACTCTCATCTTCAGCCCTTTCTTCTCCAAGTCAACTTGGATCAAATCCAGCTTGCTCCTGAAGGTATTCCACTTGATCTTTTAATGCTCTATTTCTATATTTCAAGTGTAAGTTCATCTTCATAATATGTTTGACCTCCCCTCTCAATGGCTGAGTCCATTTCAGCAAAATTTCAACATTGACCAAATATTTTGAAACACTTGTGACTTGCTCATCCCATATTTTCCTCATATGTTCAAATTAAACCTTCTCAGCTTTGTGCTTCTTTGCCTCTAGTTTCAAATTTGTTATCTCTTTACATGCTTCCTTTAGTTGTTCTTTAAGGGATTCTATTTTTTAT
The DNA here is from genome assembly GCA_034641835.2 of Pinus albicaulis. Classification (NCBI taxonomy): domain Eukaryota; kingdom Viridiplantae; phylum Streptophyta; class Pinopsida; order Pinales; family Pinaceae; genus Pinus; species Pinus albicaulis. The sequence continues at coordinate 4,354,250 of MU968403.1, read as the reverse complement.
TTTTCAACTATTTTCTCTTTGCCCTTTCTTTGCCTGATAACCATTTCTTCCTTTATTGATGGAGACAAATCTATGATGCTTATTGACAGAGCAACTTCGTTGATTTTATCTATCTTTTTTCTCTCCATGGAATTATTTTCATGTCTCATTATTGGCTTCCCTGGCTGAAATATAAAACCAGCATCATCACCTGTAAAATCTAGTTTCTTAGTAGTCTTACCTTTCTTCAGTTTTCTTCCACCATTTCATTTTCATCAGCTTGTACAATGGGCGACTCTGCAATGCCAATTACACGAAGGATACCCTCCAAATTGCCTTTAGCCAATTTATGGCTTCTACTAACCCTGTTATTACCTTGTTGACTGACTTTATCTTTCTATTTTTCAGGTGCTGCTTGAGGGGTGTCAGTCTCTTGCAGAGTTTCTACTCCTATGTCCATTTGTTCTACAAGAGGTGATTTTTCTTCTTCTTCAACTTCTTCTGCCACAGCTAGTGATGCAGTATTTCTACATTTTGAGCTTTTCTTTGGAGTGACCACATCAATTTCATAACCACTCATAAACAAGAAAGAAATCCAATCTTTTTCTAACTTTCTCAATTCTTCCAACACTAACAGCTTGATTAGACCATGATGAAAAATAGATGTCTCATTTCCTTCTGTCTTTATTTGAACCTTATTTGATATTTTCCCTAAACTTCTGTATAAATAGAAAGGTAAGTAAAGTGACCTATTACCTGCAAAATGAATAAGAATTTTGAGATGGTATGAGTACACCATGTGAAATCTTCCTTCACGGGTAAAATATTTTTGAATGACCATCAACAGTTTTGCATAATTCTCCTTCATAAAGCTCCTAGGGATAGCATTGGTTAAATCAACTTCACTATGTTCCTGCTTCATAAAATCCTTGCAATCCTGCATTGTGAATTTGATACCTTTAAACCACTCTTCACCACCTCTAGGGATTCTAGTAGCTAATGATATGCTCTCTGGTGTCACTGTAAGATTCAAATTTCCAACCTTTGATGTTGTTCCTGTGAAGTTGGTGGCAAAATCCTTTGGAACTTATGAATGAAAAACCTACAACCTCAGGTAGAATTGAAAACAACCAGTCCTTCTGAAAGCCTCCATAACAGTAGGGTCTTCATTGAGTAATTTCAAATCCATGGGATCATACTTGTGAAAATGGCCACCCTTGTTCGTTTTCTTTCTTGCAGCCATGGATTCTTTACAGTCTTCACTGCCTTGCTTGCTGATGACACCTGCAGACTTCGAATTTGACAAAACCTACTTGGCTCGATGAAGCAACTCTCCAAGGATCGAGTCACATGCAAGGATAAAACACAATATGAAAAAAGGCTATTTGAGGTGAGGTTTAAAAGTTTAACTGACAGCTTGGGTTTCAATCATAACACATGCAAGCAAAAAGGAACATGATGACATCAAACACGGCTATGTACATCTGAATTTTACCATAACGACCTTGAATGATATCCACCTTTACTGTTCTAATCATAAACTGACACCTCATAAAACTCTGACAACCCTCGTTAAAAAATGGAGTTTTGTAGCGAAAATAGTTAGGCTTCTGACATATTCTCTACAAAATCATTAGGCATTTTTGTAGCGAAATCTGCGGATTTCCTGTGTAAATCGCTACGAAAACCTGAAAAAATGACAGGTGTGCACTTTTGAGTTTAAATGTGTGGGGAATGATAACGGACATGAAATGAGACTAATTTGACTAAAATGGCATGAATGGAGGTGAACATAAAAATTAGGATAGGCTTAAAAATGAAAAACTTTTCCTATACCACATTGAAATGGCTTAGGAGACCTTATCTATTTGGTGAATGACTTGCATGACCCTATCAAGAAAATTTTCACAATTTGATGAGTGATAACAACAGGAATGCAATAAAATACAGAGATACACATAAACGAAGAGATGAAGTATAAATATGACTTCATTTCATTAATATCACATAACTGAAATATGCTTACAGACAAAATGGAAATAAACTAGCTAAGGGCACTGGTAGCTTATCTATGAGAAGAGATGTGGTGGCTACAAACCTCTTAAATGTGTTAAAATGAGGCTCAAAGGCCTATTTATTATTGAGAAAAAATGGAAAACCTTAAACATCCAAAAAACTAACCCTGGGAGATGAAATGCCAAACAATGGGCCCTGTTGGGGTAAATTGGTACATCAATTTCCCAAGGTCGTAACTTCGACATACGATCTCTATTTGATGCACACAATACCTTGTTAGAAATATCTATTGATGGACTACATTGTTGGAAAAAAATGTAAATTTTAATACCCACATTCCCCAATGGTGATTTTCCAAAAAAACGTCGCTTACGGCATCAAAACGACTTTGGAAGTTCAGGACCAGAAAAGCTGCCAAAAATAGTAAATTGTGCTACAATTTAGGAAACTGAAAAACTAAAAGAAACAATGGTGGGGGTCCAAGTGGAATAGTCGGGTGGCTATCAATATCCATGTTGATCATTCCTCCCCCTTTAGGAAGCAATGGGCCCCATTGTGTTGAGTTCCTCCATGAGATGAGGAAACTTCTGCTAAACTTGGTCCCTGGTGAGCCACTTGCCCTGGTGAAGGAGTTGGCCTGCTTTGAAAACTTGATATAGTTGGATCATTTTTTGTTGGGTGTTCTTGATATTTTTCTATGATCTGATCAGTTGTGGCTTGTTCCATGTAGTCTAGGTTTAACTCTGTTGGTGTGATTTGTTCAACAATGTCGAATGTGTCCAACAATGGTGGAATGTAGGGCCAAAGGTAGTACACATTGAACATTGGTTGCAAACCAAGGAATGGTTTAATACTGAGCTCAAAGGAATTGTCCCCTACTGAGTTGGTGATGGTGTATGGCCCATATCAGTGCAAGAAAAGCTTGCGGTGGGGTCCGCCCTCCTTCTGCAAATGTAGCTACACTTTGTCGCCCACCTAGAAGTTGTGTGGCACTCGATGTTGATCATGTCACTTCTTGTACTTAGCACTAGTTTTATCCAATATGTCATGAACCTGTTGGTGGATGTGTTGAATCTGCTCAATGAAGTTCTGTGCCTTGTCAGCTTCAGACTGGACATGAGCTGAATCGACCTCAGTAGCCACAAATGACATGGCTACGTCAATGGGACATAGTGGATGGAATCCAAAGATTGACTAAAATGGGTTGTGGCTGGTTTAGCTATGGAGAGCCTGGTTATAGTTGTGTTGTACATAGGGGAGGCTCTCATCCCATGTGCTTGGATTCTTTGAGTTGTACATGCGCAGAATGTGTACAATCATCCTGTTGACGACCGTTGTCTGGCCATCAGTTTGGGGATGAAAAGCTATGGGTTTGGTGATCTTGGTGTCCAACATTCAACAAAGGCTAGACCAAAATGTACTAAGGAACTTATTTTCTCGATTTGAGATGATAGATTGTCAGATCCAAAAGTGTACCAACACTCATTCAAAGAAGACTTTAGCTGTGGCCTTTGTTGTGATATTATTCTTTGAAGGCGACCATAATGGCCATATTTGAGAATCTGTTAATGACCATGAAAACAAAGTTGTTTCCATGCTTAGGAGAAGGAAGGCCCGACATGTAATCCATGGGGATGGATTCCCAAGGGCGACTAGGGGTAGGCAACAGAGTATAGAGGCCTTGCTTCTTGATTGTCAGATTTCTTGATTATCAGTTAGGTAATGGCGCAGGCAGTGCATGATCTGATGTACTTCCTGACATCCTGTCGAAGGTCCAACCAATAAAAATCAGTACGACCACTATTTTTTTGACCTTGAAATGCTCAACGACCAGACTGTAGTTTTCTTCCCAGATTATTTTGGCACACTCACTTGAACGAACACAAAGGTCTCCTAAGTGACATAACAGTGCATCTTGGAGGTGAAAATTTGGAACTTGCTTAACCTCCAAGAGTGTCTTGTATGTGTGGCCGAATTCTAGATTTCTCTTGTAGAGAAGCAACCAATCAGAAGTCTCATTCCAACAAGAGTTGAGCACAGTGGCTAGCGCCACAATTGATGGTTGGATGAGGAAGTCTATGAAATTTTTGGTGTTTCCATTCTTGTACTTTATGTTCAACTGAAACTATTGCATATATGTGGACCACTTTTGATGCCGATCATTCTGCAACTTCCCTTGTGGCTGTATGAAATGTAGGGTTCAATGGTCTATGTGGATGGTCGTTTCCTTCCCCAAAATGTAATGTTTCCATTGTTGGAAAGACAACACAAAGGAATAGATCTCTTTGTCATAAGTGGGATACTTCCAGACTATGTTGGACAACGTCTCACTGTGATATGCCACTAATGCCCCTATTGAGTAAGAACTACACCAATAGTATAGTCAGAGGCATTTGTCTTGATCTCAAATGGTTATTGCAAGTTTGGTAATGTGAGCACTGGATTAGAGCAGAGGCAATGTTTCAAATCTACGAATGTCTTCTGTTGAGATTCAGACCAAAAGAATTTTTATTTCGCTCCTCCCTTGGTGGCTTTACTCAAGGGCCGAGTGATATGAGAGAATCCTAGCATGAACCTGCGATAGAAATTGGCAAGAACTAGAAAGCTATAGAGCTCTTTTAGAGTGGTTGGGGCCGACCAATACCGAATTACTTGGATCTTGGCTGGATCCACATGCAACCCCCGCTCATCAATAATGTATCCCAGCTACTAGACCAAGGTCATTCCAAAAGTGCACTTCTCCAAATTGGCACACAACTTGTGTTTCCACAGTGTTCAGAGGAGTTGTCGGATGTGATGGAGCTGCTCTTCCCAAGTGTAGTTGAAGATTAGGATGTGATCTAAGTACACTATACAAATGAGTTGGTGAATGGCCAAAATATGTCCTACATCAGCCTCAAGAAGGTTGCGGGAGCATTCATCAACCCAAAGGCATGACTAGAGATTCGAAAAGGCCCTCCTTGGCTATGAAGTAAGTCTTCCACACATCAAAGTGTTCAATTAGAAGATTTTGATAACCAGAATTCAAGTTGATCTTATTGAAATATTTCCCCCCCTTGAGTTGGTCCAGAAGGTCATCAATCTATGGTATTGGGTACGTATTCCAGACAGTGATCTCGTTTAGCGCCCGATAGTCAATACAGAGTCTCCAAGTCCCATCTTTCTTTTGCACCAACATGACTGGGCTCCCACAGGGCAATGAAATCGGTCGAATCTGACCTTTCTGCATTAGCTCCTCAATATGCCTCTTGGTTTCATTTTTCTCCAGAACAAAGTTCCGATAGATTCATCCTTTGGGTAGTGATGCACCTAGGGTTAGATTGAAGGGGTGCTTGACTTGAAAGTGTAGAGGCACCCCTACAGTTGAGGTGAATATGTCCCCGTACTTTTCCACGACCTTGTCCATCTGTTGTTGCCATGTAGAGGAGCCCTATCTAGAGGCTATGGCCACAATATTATTCTTGGCCTGAGGGAGGATCATTAGGAAAACAAATTTCCTGGTTTAAGAAATGAGCTTAATGCATTTTTTTATTGTAACCAAAGAGATTTTGGCAGGCGGTGCTACCTACGGTAACCTATACAACTTATTTCCAAAAGTAACAATAACAACACAAGGTCGGGAATCATACACAACATGTCCCTTCCACAAGTAAGGTTAGCCTAATAATACATCACAAAAATTAAGAGGAGAAATTTCACATAATACAACATCCATGAAGGGATTGATGTTGTAGGGAAGGTGACATTGCTGGCTAATGCGGAGATCCTGTCCATGGTGAAGCCACCCGATGGTGTACGACTATGGGTGTGTTGTGGTTGGAAAGCCTAGCCGCTTCATGAACTCTAGTGAAATCTATATGTGCAAAAAACTATGGTACTTCAACACCAAATGTTTCTCTAAATCTTTGATACCCAAATTTGTGCACAGGGTCTAGAACAGTTTCATCAGCTCATGCACATCTTGATCCCTTAGCTACCACAACTTAGTCCATTGTATGTACTTGTCCTCATAGCTCCCCATGGGATAATATTGTTCCTTGATGGCGTCTTGGAAAGAATTCCAAGTGGGTGTAGCCAAAAATAGAGAGGTTTCCCTCTCGTCCTTTTGCTTGCAGTAGGTTTCCCACCAGTCCTTGACATTGGGGGTGGCTTTGAGGAGTGAAAAATTAATCTTTTCCCAATTGGAAATGTCATGAAATGAGAAATACCCTTCTAATATATTCAACCATCTATATATAATGTCTACATCTATTTGGCCCTCAAATATGGGAATGTCAAAGTTTACTTGTACCTTAAAAGATGTTGTGCCTCCAGAGTGGATGCTAGATGCATACGCGCCACCAGCAGGCAGTCATTGAAGGATATGGGCAAAGTTATCCATCATCACATTCCTTTGTTTCTATAGGGCCTCCTCGAGAAATATTTTGATAGGATCTTCTGCTCCCTCGTCTTTCTTTTCCTCCCCCATGGGCGGCTATCGGGGTTTGCAAGGCTGATCTTGCAAAGGTTCAACCAAATCAAGCCCTAACTCCTTAAACCCCGACCACGTTGGGGACATGCAAAGGATCGAGAAAAAGAATACCGCTCTAATACCACTGATCTAGAATTATGCAGGAACATAATAAAATGCACAAATGCACATAAACATAGAGATGTAGTATAAATAAGACTTCATTTCATTAATATCACATAACTCAAATATGCTTACAAACATAATGGAAATAAACTATATAGGGCATTGGTAGCTCATCTCTAAGAAGAGATGTGGTAGATACATGCCTCTAAAATATGTTACAATTAGGGTCAAAGACCTATTTATTATTGAGAAATAATGGAAATCCATAAACATTGAAAAACCTAACCCTAGGAGACGAAACACAAAACTATGGGCCCTGTTGGGGTAAATTGGTACATCAATTTCCTGGGGTCGTAACTTTGGAATACGATCTCTGTTTGATGAACATGATACATCGTTAGAAATATCTATCTGAGGAATACACTACTGATGGTGAATGTTGAGTTGAAGACTCACATTCATCGATAATGATTTTCAAAAAAAAAATATTGTTTAGGGCCTCAAAACGGCTCCGGAAGTTGAGGGCCTGAAAATTGCCAAAAACAGTAAATTGTGCTAGAATTAAGGAAAATGAAAAACTGAAAGAAACAATGGTGGGGGTCCAAGTGGAATAGGTGGGTGGCCAGCAATATCTACGTGGATTGTAGCTTCATAATTTGAGTTGGATTTCACCCTCATTGCATGCGTGGTGACATCAATGATGGGTAGTGTGTGGATATGCATAGTGGAGCCTCATTCCATACAACAGGCAACAAATAATTTTTCAGTGACTTGGAGGAGTAGGACCTCCAGATTCACATCGATATGGGAGATGATGGAATGTATATCGCAACTGACATCGATACTATTACTTTTTAGAAGGATTCTAATTCTCCTATCACATTAAAAGATGTCATGTATTTTCTAGTTTTGAAGAAGAATTTAGTTTCAGTTTCTACGTTGGAAGACCATGGATATGATGTTATATTTATAAAAGGAAAGGATTTCCTTCCTCACATAGCCACGGGACAAGTGAAGTGGATCGCGATTCAGGTGAAGAACCTATACAAATTGAATGTAGAAGATTGTGTTTCCTTGAGTATTAAAGTAGAGAAGGTGAAGATTTGAGACATTAGTGAATTATCACATAGGTGACTTGGCCATTTGCACCATGGAGCTTTGATTCAAGATCATGTATCATAGTTCTACAAGACTTCCCAAGGGTGCACTAGAGAAACGTGATACATGAAAAGGGTGTAATTGGGGAAGTACAACAAAGACACCTTTCGACATAAGGACAATCGAGCGCAAGCGATCCTTGAAAGATTTCACTCAGGCATGTGTGGACCTTTCTTGAAAACCTCCATGTCCAAACACAAGTATTATGTCATATTTGTAGATGATTTCTCATGTAAGTACTGGATATTCTTCATGTAGAAGAAAGACTAGACATTATCAATTTTTTTTGAATTTAAACCACTTGTTGAGAAAGACACAGGGAGGAAAGTGAAGGCTTTTATGAGTGATAATGATGGATAATAAGTGTCGAATGAGTTCAAAAAATTTTGTGCATCAAAAGGCATTCGACGGGAGTTGACAACACCCCATAACCCACCAATAGAATGTGGTGGCTGAGAGGAAGAACGAGGAAGAACAAGAGTATTGTGGGAGATGCACAAGCGATGTTACATGATCAAGGCCTACTGTTGCATTTGTGGGTTGAAGCATGAAACACAACTGTTGAGATTCAACAAGATGATGAAGCTTAGTGAAAATCAGTCAACTTCACTAAGTGGGCCCGCGGGCTATTTTTATGTGTAAGTCTATTTTTAGACATGGTGATCATATTTCAGAAGTTGCAGGATGTTATTTGTGGATGGCTGGTCAAGTTGGAAAAACAGATGAAATTCTATTTTTAGAATATTGGGCAAATTCTATTTATAGATCATCGATCTAAAAATAGATATGTCGATTATTATTAGCCCTTAATAATAATCAAACTCTAAATATCAACTTATTCTCTTGGAGCACTTAATTTCAGTGTACAGATTTGGAAAATCAGTGGCCTGAAGGAATTACGCAATTCCTAGGGTTTACTAGTGGTTCATGCATGGAGGATTCAGTTAGAACTGAAGTGGAAAAGTTAAGACAAAGTTGGAAGAGTAGTTCAAGGAGTTGTTATTCAGTTTAACTCAGTTAATGGAGTTAAACTCAGTTGAGCTAGTTGTATCTAGTCTAACTGAATGATACACTAGTGAGAGTTTAGTGAATTAATTAGTTAATTAATTCACAAATAATAGCTCATTAATCAAATGAACAAATACAATAGTTAACTACAGTGCATGTCAGTTCCGGTGGAGACCCAGTGGAGAGATAGGTGAAAGGGCAAGATGGACTATCCATTGTGACTATAGTGATGCATTGATTGCACCACACACACATTGGAGATGACAATGAGGATTGTGTAGTCAAGGCAAGGCCAATTCAAATTCATTCAGGGGTCTTCTTCAGCAAGGATTGCGTAGTGGAGGCAGGCTATCAAGAGGCAAGAAATTGGTGCATGGAGATTCAAATTTCTGCATGAAAGGGTGTAATGAACAATGTTTTAAAAAACGGAATCGGTCAGCTACCAGGTCGAGGTAATGACTCGGTAATGACTTGGAATCGGTAATGACTCGGTCGACCAGGTTTCAATGACTCGGTAATGACTCGGTTTTTGTAAAAAATACATTAAATATTAATTTTTTTTGTACAAAAACATAAATTTAAAGATTTTTATTCATGTTTCCAAACACAAAGCATTACAATATAGACAAAAGACAACATATGATAAAAGTAGGCTCATGAATATATCCATTATATCAAACATAGACTATCAAACTGAATTCCAAGTAATGAAGTACAATGCATATGTTTGTACTAGGTCGGCTTATCCTTTTGAAGGAAACATAGGCCTGTCAATAATTATATATTTACTGCAAAAGGCAACCTCAGATATCAACATAGACTTATGTTGCTGATTTACCAACCAACTCGGATTGTGACAACACAAGCTGCCATTTTGTTAATGATGATCAAGACACAAGTATTTTATCCTCATATGAGCTTCAAGAGGAGATGAATAGGTCATTGTATCTGCCTCTTTCTTGCAACAAGTTCGTGCAACAATTATGCTTTTATTCAAGGCTTGAAATTAGTTGACAAGTCTGGAGATCCTTATCACAGATCCTCGCTACTTTAAGAGGCCAAAATCACTGAACCGAAGGTTGTCTTGTACCAGTTGAGCTGCAGAGATATAAAGTCAAACAATGACCTGTGATTTAATGAAGATAGACCTTCAAGTTTCATTTCTTCAGAAAAGATAATCAACCATTTTCGTTGTCTCAGAGATGATATTCATGTTCAAAACTGGTGCCCTTAATAGAAGTCAAGTCACAGTGATAGAAGCTACCAAATTCGCTATGTCAGAGATGATATGTAGAGGAGGGCCAGAGTTGTTTTAGATCATGGTTTTAAGCCACATTTCCATGCTTCAGGGTCTAGTACAGATCTCGGTTTCTTCCTGCACCTTTGTTGTATTAGATAGAGATCCTAATAAATTTTTGCTAAGATTTAAGCCTCAGAATTGATGCCCTAATGAGGGCCAAATAGATGTGCTGCTTGAGTCCAGAACCTGAATCTTCCACCTGCAATGAAGATCACCCAAACAAATCCCAAAACCAAAATAAAACAGAAGAAAAGTGCAACAAAACCCTGCCACTGAACTAATCCTTCTCAAACCCTCTCTTCTGATTTCTTCGCTGTATCCGTAGGGATTGAATTTCAGAAATGTATCACAAATTGGGAGGGCTTAGACAACCTAAAAAAACCCTAACAACGAATTAAAATTCATTTTCAAGTCCACAAAACCGACTTTTTTGGGCCCATCGGCCAGCTGTTATGGCTCGGCCTGGTTGAATCGGGCTCGGCCTGGTCGGCCGGTTTGTTACCGAGCCGGCCGAGCCATTACAAAAACCGGCCGGCTCGGTAATAAACCGGCCAGCCTGGCTGGTTTTCTACCTGGTCGGACCGGCCACCCTACTGGCTCGGTCGACCAAGCCTGGTCGGTTTCGGTCAGGCCGATTTTTAAAACAGAGGTAATGAATCTACATTGTACTAAGAGCTTGATGTACAAAGCTTTGTATGAGATTGCTACATGATCTCCATGATACAGAATATATGATAGTTGGGTTTTTTAGCTTCAGGATTTCCCGTTAAACAACTGTGTTATGTGCGATTGTTTTTATTGCTTCATGTGTTTGCAATTGAGTTTTTAAATTTCCGCAAAAGATTAACAGTGGAAGGATTTTGTATTTTGCAAGAAGATAAATATTGTGAGATCAGGAGAATCTAGATATATACATGCATATGTTATATAATTTCTACAACAATGATATATGTGCAGAATAGGAGTCCTCATCAAATTATAGGGATGATTACACCAGAGGAATCTTTTGCAAGAAGATAAATATTGTGAGATCAGGAGAATCTAGATATATACATGCATATGTTATATAATTTCTACATGGTATTAGAGTAGTGTTAATTCTTGAAGATTGCAATTGTGAAGAATTGCTGAGTTTGTGCTAGTGGACAATTCGAATTTGCTGCAGAAATTTCTTGGTGCGACAGTTGAGTATACATTGAAATGTCTTTCAATGGGTTGCGATTGGAGTATGCCCTTGAGGGCAGCTCGAATTACATATCTTGGAAGGATAAGATGGAGGCGGTGCTAGAAGATAATGGACTGAAGGAGTTCATCGATAGCGATGTTCCTAAGTCAGGATCTAGCGATGCTGCATTACTTGATGCATGGCAAAAGAAGGTAGAAAAGACAAGAAGAATTCTGTTGGAACGTGTGAAGGACCATATTGTGTCTAGCCTTCACAGGAAAGCCAATCCATTTGCAATGTGGAAGGCTTTGAAAGATTTTTTCCAAAGCAGCAGCGACTAGAGGAAGTTGGAGCTGAAAGATAAGCACAGAAAAATAAAAATGGAGAAGGGCGACAATATTCCAAAATATCTCACGAATTTTGTTCAGTGTAGGGATGAACTAGGAAGTGTGGGGATTACTGTTGATGATGATGACTTGGTGAGCTTGTCTCTCGTTGGGCTTTCGAAGAGTTGGCATAGCTACGAAGACTCTATCAATGGACGAGGGAAATTGCTATGTTGGGAGCAACTTTGGTCAGATCTTCTGCAGGAGGAGATAAGGCGAAGTACCAGGGATGACTCTTCATTGAAGAATGATGATGAAGAGAATTGCGCTTTGGCTGTCAAAGAAATGAAATAAAAGGGGAAGAAATCCCATCCAAAATTTGAAGCTAAAGGCAAGAAGAAGGATTTGTCCAAGGTGAAGTGTTTTCACTGTCACAAACATGGGCATTTCACTACTAACTGCCCACATAAGAAGAAGAACAAGAAGGTTGTTGGAGCTGCAGTGGGTGAGGCCTTAGCCTCGTAATTTGAACTTGATTTCTCTTTGATCGCATGCTTGGTTTCAAGCTCAATGGGATCGGTGTGGTATCTTGATAGTGGTGCGTCTTTCCATATAACGGGAGACAAGGAGTTGTTTAGTGACTTGGAGGAGAAGGACCTCCAAATGCATATAGATATGGGCAACGATGGTTGATATAGTGTGACCGGCATTGGGACCATTACCTTTGAGAGGAAGTTAGGTAAACCATTTCTGTCGAAATATGTTATGCATGTTCCAGGTCTAAAGAAGAACTTGGTCTCGATCGCAATGTTGGAAGACAGAGGTTATGACGTTGTTTTCAGTGAGGGAAAAGCTTTCCTGTGACATAAAACAACGGGTCAAACCAAGGGGATAGGGATTCTAGTTAATAATATCTACAAGCTAGAGGTAGATGGCTGCGCTACAATGATGGGAAAAGCAGAAGAAGTGGTGAGCTGGGATGAGGGTGAATTATGGCACAAGAGATTGGGCCATCTTCACCATGGTGCCTTGAAGATTTTGCAGTAGATTTCTACTAGACTTCCCAAGGGTACTCTTGCGCAGTCAAATCAATGCAAGGGATGTACTATGGGTAAGTTTGTGAATAAAAACTTTCATGAGAAGGAGAACCATGCTTCAGTGATCCTAGAGAGAATTCACACAGACATGTTTGAACCTTTCTCGGTTGCTTCAACAACAAAACACAAGTATTATGTTATTTTTCTTGATGACTATTCTCGTAGATGTTGGATCTTCTTCATGCAGAAGAAGAGAAAAACATTCTCAAAGTTTTGTGAGTTTAAAGCATTGGTGGAGAAGGAGTCGGGGAAGAAAGTGAAGGCTCTACAGAGCTATAATGGTGGTGAATATATCTTGAACAAATTCAAATACTTCTGTAGCAAAGAAGGAATTCGAAGAGAACTCATAGCGCCTCATAACCCACAATAGAATGGGGTCGCGGAGAGGAAGAACAGAACGATCGTGGGTGCTGCATGAGCTATGTTGCATGACCAGGGCCTACCGATGCACTTGTGGGCGGAAGCATGCAACACTGTGGTTTATGTGCAAAACCATTGTCCTCATAGAGTACTTGGCATGAGTACACCTGAAGAAGCTTTTACTAGTAAGAAGCCTAATATTTATCATTTGAATATTTTTGGTTCATCTGTTTACATTCATGTGACAAAGGATGCCAGGAAGAAGCTGGAGCCGACTGCAAAAGTTGGGATATTTGTGGGGTACACATAAACACCCCATAATTATCGTGTATATTTTCTAGACAGTCGGATTAATATGGTGCGATAGGATATAAAATTCAATGAGGTGAAAGCCATGAAGTTTTCACTTGAGAGGGAGCTACAATTGCATGTAGAGGAGGAATTTCTTGTTCCCAAAGATGAGCCTCTACATGTCAGGAGGAGATTCATGGAGTGGAGGAGTCCACTCATGCAGAACCAAACATCAGAATAGGCACAAAGTGTACCATAGAAGCTGAGAGACTAAATCTTGATGCGGCACAGAATGTGGGAGTCCCTACATCACAGCATAGACAGAGACAATCACCTGACCAATTTAATGGATACATGGCTCTTATGAGCAAGTATGTCGTGACAGAGACATCTTATTTTGAAGAAGCAGTGTAGGAGCCCACATGGGTAGATTCCATGGTGGAGGAGTATGACTCCATTGTTAGAAACAGTGCTTGGGAGATTGTTCCAAGGACGGTGGGTAAATCAGCTGTAGGATCAAGATGGATCTACAAGGTAAAGAAAGCTGCTGATGGGAGCATCGAGAAGTATAAAGCAAGATTTGTTGCCTAGGGCTTCTCACAGATCGAGGGGATTAATTATGAAGAAACCTTTGCACCTGTCACATGGTATTCTTCCATAAGGGAAATCCTTGCTCTCTCAACACAGATGGGTTGGCACATTCATCAGATGGATGTGAAGACTACGTTCCTTAATGGGATCATTGAGGAAGAGGTGTACATTGAGCAGCCTAAATAATTTGAGATCTTCAGTAGCGTGTTACATGTGTGCAGTCTCAAAAGAGCGTTGTATGGGCTAAAGCAAGCACCTCGTGCTTGGTACACTTGAATCGATAGCTATTTCACTGGACTTGGCATCACCAAGAGTGACGCAGATGAAAACCGGTAACAAATTGTGGTGGAGGGTAAGCTTTTAATCATTTTTATTTATGTTGATGATTTAATACTAACTGGTGATGAGCAGTTGATACACTCATGCAAGGAAAATCTTGTAAAAGAGTTTGACATGAAGGATTTGGGCCTCCTTCATTATTTCCTTGGATTGGAAATATGGCAGCAGGAAGGTGAGTTGTTTTTGTCTCAAGGAAAGTATGCCTAGGAGATACTAGAGAAGTTTCACATGCAAGGCTGCAAGCCTATCGACATTCCTCTTCCAGGAAATTGGAGGAAAGAGGATGCTACATCAGCGGAAGTAGTGGATGCCACTGTTTATCGACAGTTGGTGGGTTTGCTCATGTATTTAGTTAATACAAGACCAGGCATATGCTATCCGGTGGAACAACTTTCACAAGCGATGTTTAAGCCTACCAAGCTCTTTTGGAAGGTAGGCAATCATGTCCTGAGGAATCTCAGGGGCACATTTGAGTATGGATTATGGTACAGACAGATAGATGAGTTGAAGTTGCATGGCTTCATGGATGCAGATTGGGTAGGTAGCCTAACGGATAGAAAGAGCACATCAGGAGGGGTTCTCAGTATCGGATCTACAATAGTTTCTTGGTACATCAGGAAACAAAGATCCGTGGCACTTAGTTCAGCGGAAGCAGAATACATGGCAGCAAGTCAAGCTGCATGTGAGGCTATCTGGATGAGGAAGATCCTGGTCAGTTTGTTTGGTTCACATTTAGATCCTACAGTGATACATTGTGATAATCATAGTTGCATTAAACTCTCGATTAATAATGTGTTTCATGATAGATCTAAACATATTGATATCCGGTATCATCATATCATATATTGTGTGCAACGGAAGATCATGTTGCTTCAGTACATTCCTACGGAAGATCAGGGTGCAGACATTCTGACGAAGGCGCTCACTAGGAGCAAATTCGAATACCATAGAGGCAGGATCGGGGTGAAGGATAATCCCTATCTTGTTGAGATGGAGTGTTGAGATTCAACAAGATGATGAAGCTTAGTGAAAATTAGTCACCTTCACTAAGTAAGCCCGCAGGCTATTTTTAGGTGAAAGTCTATTTTTAGACACAGTGATCATATTTCAGAAGTTGCAAGATGCTATTTGTGGATGGTTGGTCAAGTTGGAAAAATAGATGAAATTATATTTTTAGAATATTGGGCGAAGTCTATTTATATATCGTGAATCTAAAAATAGATATGTTAATTATTATTAGCCCTTAATAATAATCAGACTCTAAATATCAACTTATTCTCTTGGAGCACTTAATTTCAGTGTATAGATTTGGAAAATCAGTGGCCTGAAGGAATTACACAATTCCTAGGGTTTACTGGTGGTTCATGCATGGAGGAATCAGTTAGAACTAAAATGGAAAAGTTATGACAGAGCTGGAAGAGTAGTTCATGGAGTTGTTATTCAGTTTAACTCAGTTAATGGAGTTAAACTCAGTTGAGCTAGTTGTATCTAGTCTAACTGAACGATACACTAATGAGAGTTTAGTGAATTAATTAGTTAATTAATTCACAAATGATAACTCATTAATCAACTGAACAAATACAATGGTTAACTATAGTACATGTCAGTTCCAGTGAAGACCCAATGGAGAGATAGGTGAAAGGGCAAGATGGAATATCCATTGTGACTATAGTGATGCATTGATTGCACCACACACACATTGGAGATTCCAATGAGGATTGTGCAGTTAAGGCAAGGCCAATTCAAATTCATTCAGGGGTCTTCTTCTGCAGGGATTGCACAGTGGAGGTAGGCTGTCAGGAGGCAAGAAATTGGTGCATGGAGATGCAAACTTCTACATGACAGTGTGTAATGAATCTACATTGTACTGAGAGCTTGATGTACTAAGCTTTGTATGAGATTGTTACATGATCTCCATGATACATAATATATGATAGTTGGGTTTTTTAGCTTTAGGCTTTCCCGTTAAACAACTGTGTTATGTGTGATTGTTTTTATTGCTTCATGTGTTTGCAATTGAGTTTTTAAATTTCTGCAAAAGATTAACAGTGGAAGGATTCTGTATTTTGCAAGAAGATAAATATTGTGAGATCAGGAGAATCTGGATATATATATGCATATTTTATATAATTTCTACAACAATGATATATGTGCAGAATAGGAGTCCTCATCAAAATATAGGGATGATTACACCAGAAGAATCTTTTTCAGGTAAGAAACCAGATATGGTACACTTCAGGATCTTTGGTTCATCAGTTTACTGTCATGTTTCCAAGGATGCAAGGAAAACTTTTGAACCAACAACCAAGTTAGGAATATTTTTGGGGTACATTGATACAGTACCACACAAATATTCGATGTACCTGCCATATCACAAGATGATATTTGTTCATAGATATGTGAAGTTTGGTGAAGATAAGGCCACGATATTTTCCCTTGAGAGGGAGCTCCAGTTGCATGTGGATGAGGAGATTTTAGCTCCAAAGGAAGAACATCAGTATGTTGTGGAGCATTCAAAAGCAGAGGATTAGAGAGTGGAAGCAACCACACATCCAAAAACATCCAGAGATGGAAGGAAGTTCAACAGAGAAGTTGATATATTGAATCATGATTCTAGAGAGAATGTGGGATCACCCACTTCACAAGCAGGCAGAGGAGGTCACTAGATCGATACATTGGCTACATGGCTTTGATGAGAAAGAGTGTAGAGACTAAACCATCCTCATTCGAGGAAGCAGTGAAAAAACCAGTATGCGTTGATTCCATGGTAGAGGAATATGATTCCATTATCAAGAACAGTGCTTTGGAAGTGTTCCCAAAGCCAGAGGACAAGTTAGTGGTAGGTTCCAGGTGGATCTACAAGGTGAAGCAAGCACTAGATGGGAGTGTCGAGAAACACAAGCCTAGATTTGTGGCCAAGGGGGTCTCTCAGGTGGAGGGAATTGATTATGAGGAGACATTTTGTCCAGTAGCAAGTTACTTTTCAATCAAAACAATTCTAGCACTTTCAGTGCAGATGAGATGGAAGATATATCAGATGGATGTGAAGACATCTTTCCTAAATGGAGTGATTGAGGAAGAGGTATACATAGAGTAGTCATAAGGATTTGAGACCTTCAACAGATAGTCACATGTGTGCATACTCAAGCAAGAAATGTATGGATTGAAACAAGCACCCCGTGCTTGGTACACCGAGATCAACAACTTTTAACTGGGTTGGGCTTCACTAAAAGTGAAGCAGATGCAAACCTTTAACATATTGTGATTGAAGGTAAATTATTGATTATAGTATTATATGTTGATGATTTAATTCTAACAGGTAATGAGAAGTTGATAAGCTTTTTCAAAGAATATTTGGAAAGAAAATTTGAGATGAAAGGCATGGGGTTCATGCATTATTTCCTTGGTTTGGAAATTTTGAAAGGAGATGGGGAAATTTTTGTCTCTAAGGGAAAGTATGCCAATGAGATACTGAAGAAGTTTCACATGTAGAGAAGCAAACCCATGGAGACTCCTCTAGAAAGGAATTGGAGGAAGGAAGATGCTACTTCAGATGAAGTGGTATAGGCTATCATTTATAGGAAACTTGTGTGCTCACTTATGTACTTGGTGAACACATGACTGAACATGTTTTATGCAGTTAACCATATTAGTCAAGTACCACCATCTACAATATTGTGTGCATAGGCGGATCATGATTCTAGAGTACATTCCTACAGAGGAACGTGATGTGAATATCTTGACTAAGGCACTGCGAAGAGGAAAATTTGAGTTCCATAGAGGCAGTATTGGGGTATTTGATAATCCATTTCTTATCGAGAGGGAGCCTTGAAAATATAACCAAGAAAGATTCTAATTTAATTTTACCTTGAATTAATTAGAATAAAATTGTAATTTCACATCGCATGACAACTTGTACGAGTTAACTAAGTTAGTTTGAATTAGTTGGTTCAGTTAATTCATGTTGATGGTATAACTTGAGAAATGTAGAGTGGTTTCTACTTTATAGGAGACCACGTTGAGTTCATTTTGAGTCATAACTAATTAATTTAGTTTAATTGAGTTAAATTCTATTAAACTAGTTCCAATGGTTGGAGGAACAAGTAGGAGGTCTAGCGGTGGAGTGTAGCTTCAGTGTTCAACCAGTTAACTGATAAATAAAACATAATAACTCATGCATGTGTGATCTACGAGTTAACCAGTTGAGATTGGAGTTAAAAGGAAGTGTACTATCAGTTTTATAATCATCCAAATTGTACAGGTGGTGCATGCAGTCAACGGAAGGCCTATAATGGATTGCACATTTATGGATGAGGAATTTCCCTAATTAATAGGGGCTAATTCCAAAGAAAAACCACAAATAAATATGGACTCGGGAAAGCATAAAATTGGTTAAACATTGGCCAAACATTGTCTAAGAAGCATTGAGATAGATAGAGATAGTGTAGACGTTGCTTGGGCTTGAGAAAAACATGGAAATATTCTCATATTTTCTGACTAATGAAATATAAAAAATAGGATGGGTTTTTAGCTATGGATTTCCCCAAGAAATCATTGTGTAATGTGTTGATTTAATTATTTCCCTTGTATGCTTCATGATTTCATGATATTTTAATTGCTTCCACATTTGGTAGAGTAGATTCAATTCTATTGTTTTAGTAAATTACAATTAGCAATTTGAATCTACAAGTAATTTATGATGAGCTCCATCATTAGACATATTTGGAGGGGTTAATGGTCACCTTTTTTCCTTCTTAGATCTCTTTTTCTTGCATTTTTATTATTATTTGGTTTTATGATGTTAGTATAGGTGGAGATTAAGGCTAACATACTCTGAGTGGCTAACATGAGGTTGAGTGCAGAAAATCATGAATTATTAGCATTTTTATAAGGATTTTTATCATAAATACTTGGAGGATACAACAAAGAGAAATTATAGGAGGATTTTCCACCCTCCTTAACTCTTAAAGGCAACCGAAGGATCCCAAATATTCTCTCCAGCAATTCGAATTCCAAAGACAACCGAAGGATTCCCCAAGGATTCTCTCCAACAATTCGAATTCCAGAGGTAGCCAAGAAACTCAAAGAGGAGTGCACCAAATATTTGTTTACTTGGAGTAAAGTGGACTCAATCACCATTTTATAGGGATATGCTGGTATCTACCCTGTAGAATAAATAGAGTAGAGATAGATCTAGGAAGGGGTCGATTCTAGTTGGAACTTTGTTGCAAGCTATTGAGTTTTTTATTATTTTACTCACTGATCATACTTTCAGAAATGTATGAGGCTATTCTTTTATGAAATGAGAAAATTTATTTCACTTTACTGATTTAAGTTTCAAAGAGCTAGGCTCGTGGGTTAGGTCCCAATCCATGTGCCTCAGCCTCTTTGATGTATTTTTTCTCGGCTTTCTGTCATTCAATTAGTTCTGCTTCTGATAGTTTCATTGTTGTTTAGTTTTTCTTTTAGTGTGTTGCTGTAGTTTTTCATTTGCTTATGAGAATAATAGAATAAAGGAAAACCAAAAAGCTGTGGATCAAGACACCCTTCTCATCTTTTTCAATAGGGCTTGAGGAGGGAAAACCTTCCCATAGACCCAAAAACTTATTTCTGTTCACTATTTCTGAGATTAAAGGTAGAGTTGCATTACCATTTTCAGCCTTCCTTTTTGTATTTCATTTTCACGCATTTGCATGTTTTTCGTGCATAGAACAACAGAGTTGTTTGCAGGAATTAATGATAAAGCCCCAGAGCATCTCTGTGGTGCTTCCTCGCTTCATTTTCCATCTCTGTAGTCACAACTTGAGCATTGTTTTTACGCCCTCCATTCCCTCTTTTTCTCTGCTTATTCTAACTGTTGCATCCACCTTTTTCCCTAAAAGCAATTAAACCCTTCAGCCAGCCTTATTCCTTTGTTTCTATTGGTTATAGTTGCCTTACTCATTTTAATGCAAAAACACTTGAAAACCATTGGAACTCGACCTCCACCCTTGCTCCTTGAACTTCCCACTACCGTACTTAGCCTTTTCGCAAATCACACTTCTCATATTTTTCCTTTTTCCCTTTAATAATTACCACTCCTTCTTGTCGATTACGATAACTTCTTCGCATCGCACATCACACTTCGCATCATTTCCCCTTTAAGACCTATTGCTCCTTTTCGCTGATTGTGATATCGCTTCTATGCCAACCTTACGATATTGTGATATTGCGAAATCGTAAATCACAAATCACAGTTTCTACTAGTTTCCATTAATACTTCCGCCTCTGAACCTTGATTGTGATATTACTGTAGCACTTTTCCATGTCACCAATCACAAATCACATTTTGCAACTTTTCCTTTTTTTCCTTTAAGACTTATCGCTCCCTTTTTGATGATTGTGATAATTCTCCATACTCTGTTGTTGGTCCCATTGCCACGTCACCCATTGCACTTCACACTTCAAAAAAATTTCCTGAACAAGACTTCCATTATCCCTCCAACTTTGTGATATTATGATTGCGATATCACATTTTTTACTTCACAGTTTTTATCTCGTTGCATTTCGCACTTCACACTTCGCATCATTTTCCTTTTTCTTTTAAGACTTAACACTCCTGACGCTAATTGCGATATCCTCCATACTTTGCCACCAGTCCCACTGCCACATCACCAGCGCATTTCGCACTTCACAACTTTTCTTAGACAACATTTTCACTACCCCTCAAACTTTGGGATATTGCAAATTGCGATATCGCATTTCTTATTTCGCAAATTTTACCACATCGAAAATCACAAATCGCAACTTTTTACCCTGTCGCACTTTGCACTTTGCAATTTTTACCTCATCGCATCTCGCATTTCGCTCCCGCTCTCGAAAAACACTTCCGTTATCCCTCTAGATTTGCGATATTGCGATTGTGATATCGCATATCACACATCGCACTTCCGTCCTCCATCGCAACTCCACCATCGCACTTTTCAAATTATTCCACTCCTAAGAATTTTTTGCGCCATAATAAATATTTAATAAGGTTTAAACCGCTCTTTGCACTTCTAAGTGTTATCATTCAGATTGAACCTTAGGTTGAGAAAGGAAATTCTGAGGTAACCTCAAACCATGCTTAGACAAGTAGCTAGCCCTACTAGGAAAAGAGAGGGATCTCTCGGTAAGGATCACAACTAAAATGACTGAGGAAAGAAGATATTAGGCTAGGTATAGTAGCTCAGGGTTTTGATTTTGATTGTATAGGGTTGTGCTGGATCAGAAGGAGTCAAACGGTCAGGACAAGGAAATTAGGTCAAAATTTATAAGGTGCTCTATGGGGAAATGTAGGCACAGTGGTTTAGAACTTTAGAATTTTGATAGTGGGATGATCAAGACAGGTGATGATCTAGAAAGAGCATGGTGAAATCATGGTTCCTTTCTAAACTGAATAATTTGAACAAACTGTGAATGTCTACCCAAAACAGAGCATATGAGAATGGATTCTACTTATCTAACTTCAAACATTCACTTAATAGAAATGAATTGATGAATGAAATACAAAAAACATTCTAACATATGAGCACAAAAGAAGAAACTTAAACTAAACACAATACCACATGGATCCCATAAAAATAGCTGCACATTTGATTAATGTCTAGGCCAAAACTAATACAAAAGTGCGTCTCTTGAAAAGCCAAACCTCCAAATGATTCCAACCCATGACTCCTCTGAATAAATGAACTAAATTGACCTCAAACCACCTCCTCTCATCCTCAGTGGTTGAATCCATGAGGTGAGGGAGTTTTGCATGAAAATCTGAACTGCAAGCTAGAGTGTAGGATGAGGAAAGTGACTTATTCCTATCTCTAAGAACTGATTCATTTGACCTTAACTGGTGACTTACATAATGTATCTACCCTAGATAAAATTAAAAACATGAATTTTACATTCATCTTGAACATTTACATCAGTAAAAATAAATTTCCCAAAGTGAAAAGTCAAACTGGAGAAGATTTGCTGAAGATTGTAAAAATTTGCAATTTTCTAGCAAACATGCAATGTCCAAGCAAGAAAAATAGCTTGTTTTGAAAGTTGGTTTTGAGTGCCTTCTCGATGTCCAAATCATCTCCCTCATAGCTCATTGGTAAGATATTTGTGTCTGGTTTCCAAATTTACCTCCAGTTTAAAAAATGGTGCTCATTTGCCTTGTCAAAAAGCCAATCTCCTAGGACTGGTAAATGCGCAGTGACCAGGTCAAAAAGGAGGCAGAAACATGATGTTTAGGTAGTTTTTTGCATGTTTAAGGGAGAAGTTCTCCTCCAAATATTCTAAAAATTGATAGGATTGATGTCCTCATCATTATGAACCTGATGGTGGTGTCCATTTTTCATTTGGAGCCCCTAAAAAAGAGCGTAGCGTCTAGGTCACTGCGCCTTTGGAAAAATTTCTGTGTTGAAAATTGCAAAAAAATATTGAAATGAACATAAGTGAAAAAATGTGCCAAAATTATGAGGGTAACTACTCATTAAGTTCTTGAGGCATGGAGTGACACCTTAGCAAGTATATCCAACCTTTCTTTCTCTCCATGCTTGGTAAAAATTTTAATTTTATCATTAGCTCTTTTGAGCTTGGCTAATGAAATTCTCTCTTTCCATGCATGAAGTTTGACTCTTGCCCTCAACAAGTCATTGTCCTTGTTGGCATTCTTAAGTACCCTCTCCAAATGTAGATTGGATCTATCAAGCCATGATTCCCTGTCCTTGCTGATTTCTAGGGCAAGAAGTTCATTTGGTGTGAGCTAGTCTGTTAGCTCAGCTTCCCTTTGTCTCACAAGGGCTAGAGCTCTTTTCAGCCCTCTAGTCCTTGATATCTATCTTGGAGGTTGATCCTCTTCATCATCAGGTTCATAAAACCTTTATAATGTTTCCTCATGCAACACTTTAGCCTTTTCTACTTCTCTTTTTGCTTTGATACATGTTACCTCATTGATGGCCTACTTGGTCTTCAACTGCTGATTTTCTTGCTCAAGGAAGTGAATCACATAATTGGCACTCTCGAGACTAGCTTGGAGCTCACTAATCTTAGCCTCTTTACCTTTGATTACTGCATTTTTGGTTTTGTCTTCATCTTCCTCACTATGACTTATGTTCTCCTTTTCAGCCATAGTTGATGTCAAAAACCCTAGGGTGATGGAATGAAATGGAGGAAAGTGAAGTGAAAGGAAGTGTTGGGAAATTAAGGGAATGGGAATATGAAGGGAGCATAGGTTAGTGAAAACCATAGGACTTAGAGCCATTAGGGATGATATTTTTCTAGGGAATGAGGTGATAGGGAAATGGGAAAATTCTTATAGGAATGTGAGGGGAAGTATATAACATTTTATGGATTAGGTTTAAATAATAATTAGGGTTTCTTGCCTTAGAAATAAGTTTGAATGACTATGAAGCAGAAAAATACATCAATGAGATGATATATGGGCTACTTACTGATAAATGGAGCTTTGAAAAACCTTTTGCAGAGATTTGGCATGAAATTATGGAGTGGCAAGCTGTGAGAGGGTTTTTTGTCTTTCTGAGCAAACGTGCAACATCCAAAGCAAACGCGCAGTGACCCTTGCAAATGCGCAATGACCCCTCTCAAATGCGCAACGTCCATGCAACACCTTTTTGCAGACCACCTTTGGAGGCCTTCCTGGTTGCAAAATTGGGCACAGGATAGCTCATTGGAAATATTATCCTTTATGTGTTCCAAATATCCCTTTGGTTTTCTAATTGGAGTTGCCTTCCTTGTCAAAAGTTGATTTTCCCAATATTGGTAAAAAAGTGATGAATGAGGGTGAAAAAATGCAAAGTGATGTTACAAGAAACTTTTGGAGGCCTTCCTCAACTCCAAATTGAGCTCATGATAGCTCATTGGAAATATCCCTCTGTCTAATTATAATTTGACTCATAAAAAAGGTCATTTGACACTCTAGTGATAATAAAAAGTGATTTTCCCAAGGTCACTCCAGAAGTGCAACAAACCTCTTGTAGCACCTGTATTTTTGACATTTCTCAAAAACCATGATACCTGTGTAAAATATGAAGGATTTTTTCTTCCTTGAAATATGATGGACAGCAACCTCTCTCACTTTTGTAAAATTTATGTCTGTTTGGTCAGAAACACAGTTTGAAGAAAACCTGACCCTATGAGTGGCAAATGGCTTGACTCTTAATATGAATTCTCAAAAAATGATGGAGACATGATGTTTATGAGATGAAATGACCTCATACTTACTGATATGACCTACCTTATGGCTCATATGCTTAAATGTCTCATTTCCATAGCAAACCCTAGCTCAGTGGGAGAGGAAATTAGGGTTTAGTGCTTGTGAACAATGATGATTTGGGCACCTTTGGGAAAAGACAACTCCCTTTGAAATTTGATCAATTGATGAACTAAAAACTCTTTTAGTTTGAAATTTTATGTGTTGGCATGTGGAACTCAGAGTTTTCAGCCTTGGGAGACTGAGGACTTATTACATTTGAACTGACATAAAATTACATGAATAAAACTAAAATTACATCTTAGAATGAAAATCACACTTGAAATCAAATTATAACATTGGAAACCATTTTGGAGATAATATTTACAATAAAGAGACATTATTGGGATCACTCACACACCTTTTGCTACCATTTCTTGAACATGAGACAATGCAATGATTTGACCTAATGAAACCCTAGTGACCTAATGATAAGTGAAAGAAACTGACTCAATGAGTGACTTTGACTAAAAGTGAAATGAGAGTAGACTTGTTTTCAGCATGATGAAGACATGGAAGAGGGTCAGCAAGCATATAACTGTGAAGGAAAATGAGACACTTGACAGGGACAACCACCAATGGAACAATTTTATATCATGACCTAATGGAATGATTGAAAATCCTTTAGAGTGAGACACCTAAGATGCACATGCAAAATTTGTTTTTATCCTTGGTGGAAGGATGAAAATACTGACACTAACATTGGCCTTATTGGGGATGGAAGCTCTTTGGAGGTGTCAAGAGCACTGTAGACCAAGTGCCTAACCATTGGATAATACGGTCACAAATAGTTGCAAACCTGAACTACTTATACCAACCAAAAATACACACATACTGCAACCTATACACTAGGAAACTGAAAATAACGCTGAAAATTGTAATGATGCCTTAGGTAGCTTATTTATGTACAAATATACCCTAATTTGTTGCATAATTACTAGATCAAGTGATTTTTTAATGCTAGATTAGCTAGTCAAGAAATTGTAACAATAATTATGCTTGGCAGTGCCTGAACCAAAACACAATTGGGCATTCTGAAAACCATACATGCACACAATGTCTTTGGCTTTGTAAAAGACAATCCAGTCTATCATTTAAAATAAAAAAATATTCCATATATGTTGCAATAGGATCATAAAAACCAGACTCTGTCTACTTCCCGAACTCTTCAATACATGCCTCCAACTGCAAACTATCAATGCAAACATCCAAGGGAAGCCTTACCTTTCTTTCCTTTTGCTGGAAAAGGTTCCCAAAGAATGGGACTTGACAGTCCAGATCTTGGGACTGTATTTGGGTCTCCAATTCAGCTAGATCTTTTTCGATTTTGATGGAAAACTCTTGAAAATAATTGAGCTTAATTTCATGGCTACATCGATAGGACTTCAGTTAAGAAGAAAGAGATGAAGAAAAGTTCTCATATACCTCATCATCTGTGCACATAACTTCCCATCCTCTAAATTCTTGAATAGAAGCTGCCTCTATTTCGAATTCTTCCTTCTCCATCCATGTTTCCAGAAAGATATGCCACAACTCTGCAAATGAATTAATAGATCTGACAGAAAAATTTTCGATCCATTGTCTACATTTCCCTTGAAATGAATCATAGAACAATCTGATGAAGACATATTCTTGTTTCACTCTAAGAAGTTGAACAAATTTTATAAAATTTTCTACATGTTTATGAGTTAAATTTAGGTATTGTCCGTTAAATATAGGGCCATTTCTCAAAAAATATTCATCTTTCAGTATTTGATTAAGAAAACCAGGAAGATTAGAAAAGTCGATACCTAAATACCTTGAACAAATAGAAATGACATCTGAGTCTTTCATTTAGCCAATGGAGCCGCCATCAAGTTGGAGTTGCCAGGTGAAGAGTTCAGCCTTCATATGCATCTGATTGTTGTCCACCATCAGCAATTAGATCTAAAATTTTCATTCTTTCCCAGGGAATTTATGATCTTTGTTCCCCAGTATGGTCACCAAAATGTTATCACTCGGATTGAACCTTAGGCTGAGAAAGGAAATTATGAAGTAACCTAAAACCACACTTAGCCAAGTAGCTAGCCCTACTAGGAAAGGATAGGGCTCTCTCCGTAAGGATCACAGCTAAAATTACTGAGGAAAGAAGATATTAGGCTAGGTATAGTAGCTTAGGGTTTTGATTTTGATTGTATAGGGTTGTGCTAGATCAGAAGGATTCAAACAGTCAGGACAAGGAAATTAGGTCAAAATTTGCAGGATGTTCTATGGGGCAAGGTAGGTATAGTGGTTTAGCACTTTAGGATTTCGATGGTGGGATGATCAAGATAGGTCAGGAGCTAGAAAGAGGAGGGTGAAATCATGGTTCCTTTCTAAACTAAAGAATTTGAACAGACTGTGAATGTCTACCCAAAACAGAGCATACGAGAATGGATTCTACTTATCTAAATTATAAACATTCACTTAATAGAAATGAAATTATGAATGAAATACACAAAACATTCTAACATCTAAGCACAAAAGAAGAAACTGAAACTAAACACAATACCACATGGATTCCATAAAAATAGCTACAAATTTGATTAATGTGCAGGCCAAAACTGATACAAAAGTGTATCTCTTGAAAATCCAAACCTCCAAATGAGTCCAACCTTGACTCCTCTGAAGAACTGAGCTAAATAGACCTCAAACCACCTCCTCTCATCCTCAGGGGTCGAATCCATGAGGTGAGGGAGGTTTACATGAAAATCTAAACTGCAAGCTAGAGTGTAGGATGAGGAAAGTGACTCATTCCTATCTCTAATAACTAATTCATTTGACCTCAACTGATGACTTACCTAATGTATCTACCCTAGATAAAAGTAAAAACATGACTTTTACATTCATCTTGATCATTTATATCAGTAAAATTACATTTCCCAAAGTGAAAAGTCAAACTGGAGAAGATTTGGTGAAGATTGTAAAAATTTGCAATTTTCTGGCAAACACACAATTTCCAAGCAGGAAAAATAACTTGTTTTGCAAGTTGGTTTTGAGTGCCTTCCCAGTGTCCAAATCAGCTCCATGATAGCGCATTGGAAATAAATATAAGTGTAGTTTCAAAATATACCTCCAATTTCCAAAATGGTGCTCATTTGTGCTGTCAAAATGCCAATCTCCCAGGACTAGTAAATGCACAGTGACTAGGCCAAAAAGGAGGCAGAAACATGATTTTTAGGCAGTTTTTTGCATGTTTGAGGGACCAGTTTTCCTCCAAATATTCTGAAACTTGCTAGGGTTGATGTCCTCATCATTATGAACTTGTTGTTGGTGGCCATTTGGCATTTGGAGGCCCCAAAAAAGACCGCAATGTCCACGTCGCTGTGCCTTTGGAAAAATTTCTATGTTGAAAATTGCAAAAAATTATTGAAATGAAAATAAGTGAAAAAAATGTGCCAAAATTATGAGGGTATTTTATCATTGAGTGCTTGAGGAATGGAGTTACACCTCAGCAAGTATATCCAACCTTTTTTTCTCTCCATGCTTGGTCAAACTTTTAATTTTAACATTAGCTCTTTTGAGATTTTCTAATGAAATTCTCTATTTCCATGCATGAAGTTTGACTCTTGCCCTCAAATGTAGATTGGCTCTATCAAGCCATGATTCCCTATCCTTGCTTATTTATAGGGAAATAATTTAACTTGGTGTGAGTTGGTCTGTTAGCTCAGCTTCCCTTTGTCTCACAAGGGCTAGAGTTCTTTTCAGCCCTCTAGTCCTTGGTCTCTGTCTTGGAGGTTGATCCTCTTCATCATCAGGTTCATCAAACCTTTCTAATGTTTCCTCAAGCAACACTTTAGCCTTTTATACTTCTCTTTGTGCTTTGATACATGTTACCTCATTTATGGTCTGCTTGGTCTTCAACTACTGATTTTCTTGCTCAAGGAAGTGAATCACATACTTGGCCCTCTCAAGACTAGCTTGGAGCTCACTAATATTCGCCTATTTAAATTTGATTACTGCATTTTTGGTTTTTTCTTCATCTTCCTCACTATGACTTTTGTTCTCCTTTTCAGCCATAGTTGATTTCAAAAACCCTAGGGTGATGGAATGAAATGGAGGAATGTGAAGTGAAAGGAAGTGTTGGGAAATGAAGGGAATAGGAATGTGAAGGGAGCCCAGGTTAGTGAAAACCCTAAGACTTAGAGATATTAGGGATGATATTTTTGTAGGGAACGAGGTTATAGGGGAATGAGAAAATTCTTATAGGAATGTGAGGGGAAGTTTATAATAGTTTATGGATCAGGTTTAAATAAGAATTAGGGTTTCTTGCCTTAGAAATAAGTTTGAATGGCTATGAAGTAGAAAAATACATCAATGAGATGATGGTTGGGATACTTACTGATAAGTGGAGCGTTGAAAAACCATTTTGCAGATATTTGGCATGAAATTATGTCATGGAAAGCTATGGGAAGGTTTTTTGTCTTTCTGAGCAAATGCGCAGTGTCCAAAGCAAAGGCACAGCGACCCCTCTCAAACCCGCAGCGTCCCTGCAACACCTGTTTGCAGACCACATTTAGAGGCCTTCCCTATGTAAAAAATGGGCCCAGGATGGCTCGTTGGAAATATTATCCTGTATTATTTCCATATATATATTTTTTTTTCTGATTGGAGTTGATTTTCCTTGTCAAAAGTTGATTTTCCCAAGACTGGTCAAAAAGTGATGAATGATGGTGTAGAAATTCAAAGTGATGTTGCAAGAAACTTTTGGAGGCCTTCCTCAACCCCAAATTGATCTCATGATAACCCATTGGAAATATCTCTCTATCTATTAAGCATTTTACTCATACAGAAAGTCATTTGGACACTCGCGCTATAAGAAAGCTTGATTTTCCCAAGGTCACTCCAGAAGTGCAGAAAACCTCTTGTAGCACCTGTATTTTTGACATTTCTAAAGAACCATGATACTTGTGTAAAATATGAAGATGGTTTTTCTTCCTTGACATATTATGGAAAACAACCTCTCTCACTTTTGTCAAATTCATCACTGTTTGGTCAGAAACACAGTTTGAAGAAAAACCGACCCTATGAGTGGCAAATGGCTTGACTCTTGGAATGAATTCTCAAAAAATGATAGAGACATGATTTTTATGAGATTAAATGACCTAATACTTACTGATATGACCTACCTTATGTCTCATCTTCTCAAATATCTCATTTCCATAGAAAACCCTAGCTCACTGGGAGAGGAAATTAGGGTTTAGTGCTTGTGAACAATGATGACTTAGGCACCTTTGGGAAAATACAAATCCCTTTGAAATTTGATCAATTGATGAACTTAAAACTCTTTCACTTTGAAATTTTATGTGTTGGAATGTGGAACTCTGAGTTTGCAACCTTAGGAGACTGAGTACTTATTACATTTGAACTGACATAAAATTACATGATTAAAAATAAAATTACATCTTGGAATGAAACTCACACTTGAAATCAAATTATAACTTTGGAAACCATTTTGGAGATCATCTTTACATGGTAAAGAGACATTATTGGGATCTCTCACACACATTTTGCTGCCCTTTCTTGAACATGAGACAATGTAATGATTTGACCTAATGAAACCCTAGTGACCTAATGAGAAATGAAAGAAACTGACTCAATGAGTGACTTTGACTAAAAGTGGAATGAGAGTAGAATTGTTTTCAGCATGATGAAGACATGGAAGAGGGTCAACAAGCATATACTTTTGAAGGAAAATGGGACACTTGATAAGGACAACTACCAATGGAACAATTTTATATCATGACCTAATGGAATGATTGAAAATCCTTTAGAGTGAGACACCTAAGATTCACATGCAAAATGTGTTTTGATCCCTGGTGGAAGTATGCAAATACTGACACTAACACTAAGCATGGTTTCAAGTGTTTATCCCTCCATTAGCACCTTTACCCCTTTCTTCTCCAAGATGAAAATCAATACTTTCGAAATTAGAATTAAGTGATGGATAGCTTAGTTGCATGGATAAAAGCATGATAGATAGAGCATAAGATAAGTAGGGTGTGTTTAGCCAGTTCACCAAGTTTAGTGTGGTTTAAATTAGTTTCCTTTCAGCAATTTAGTTTAGTTTTCTTCTTGTCATTTATTTTCAACAATTTAATTTAGTTTCTTTCCTTCATTTCCTTTATGCACATCAAATTATTTTCATTTCCGTCATTTCCTTTCTACAAATTAAGTTATTTTCCTTTTTGTCATTTCCTTCTAGCAATTTACTTTTCAGTTTTTATCATAGTTTAAATATCACCCTCTCATAAAGCAAAAGAGGATGGCATGAACATAATGCATCTATTGTGTATATAACCCTGTCACCTCCAAGTTTGTAAGAACCCCGGGTTGATAAAGTAAAGTAGGGAAACCCATGGGAGTTGTAGCACTCTTGGTGAAATACCAGGGCTCACCACTTTTTGGTGTCGTTTCCGAGGAGGTGTCTAGTAGATGTTTTTATTTTGTTTTAGCATTCTTTTCTGCTTTATTTTCTTTTCATGTCATTTCAGAAATATTAAAGAAATACAAAAAGATTTTATTTTCATGCCTCGTAGGAGTAGGAATACTCAAAGACAAATCTTAGCTTAAACCCCCACATCACCTCCTAGCCACCCTTCACTCTTCTTCAGTGGCAGTGAGATTGAACCACATATAGGAGAGCCTTCTGAATATTTTGAGGATCCTATTGGGGAAGAAGGAGAAGACCTTGTTTCAACTGAGGGACTTGCTTCACCTATCTTAACCATGGATGGGATCCAAATAGCCTTTTCCATAAGAGAGGGAGATGGGGAAACTAAGATGAAAAAAATTAGCCCCTCATCTCTTCCACACTTCCATGGACTTACCTCTGAGGATCTTGACACATTCATATTTGAATTTGCTATTGTTTGTAGGACTTATGACTACACTTCTGATGATCAGAAGTTGAAGTTATTCCCATCCACCCTTAAGGATGCAACCTTGTGCTGGTTCATGGGTCTTCCTGGGGATAGCATCACTACCTAGAGACATATGGAAGAGACCTTCAACAAAAAATACAGAGACTACTATAGGTCCAAGGAAACTAAGGATGAAATATTTAGGATGACTCTAGGACCCGATGAATCCCTAGAAGACTATGACGAGAGTTTTCAATTAAACTATAAAAAAGCCAACTGTACTCTTGATCCTACATCACTTAAACTTGTAATTCTTCGAGGGATCAGTGAAGAGATGATAGAAACCTTGAATATGCTATCATGAGGATATATCTACCAACAACCCTATGAAAAAATCAAAACTGTCTTCCAGAACCATTTTAGGGTGTTTAGGAAGAAGGCTAGAGATAGCCAAAGTACATCCAATACCCCTTCCTCTTCCACCTTCATAAAACATGAGATTGGAAACATGTTGGAGGACTTCAAGAGTGACATTCTGCACACATTTTCTTTGCAAATGGACACAATGTAGGTCAAAAGGAAGCAAGAGGAAGCATAGAGAGCCCTGGCCATATTTTTTCCTAGATGTACCAAGAAGCACCCAAGAAATGAATGTCCACTGAATGTCATAGAGGTTTGCTTAGTCTGTGAGGAGAATCATGCCACAGAAAAGTGTCCCTCCTTACCTGGACTTAAGTTTGTATATCAAGGTGGGGAAGCAATGCCACAACAACTCTGTTTCATCAACCAGAGAAGGCCTCAAGGCCCTAGGTCATATCAACAAGGTATGCTAGGTGCACCTTACTCTTATTATCACAACAATCATAGCGCACCCATGCAACCTTGGTACACCCCCACTCCTCCATCCTTGTCTACACCTCCTACTTGGCCTTACAAACCTTCATATCATCCTCAACCAGTAAATCAACCATTTCAGCAGTATGTTCCACAACAAACTCAGTGGAACAATCCATCCCAAGGGTGGAGGCCTCAAAAAAATCAACCACTTGCTCTAATGCCTCCACCCCAACCTCAACCTCATCTCACGCTGCTCCACCTAGGCTACCTATACCTGCACAACCCAATCCGAACTCGAAAAACAGACAGGCACACCATGCTCCCAGTGGAGAAACATCCTATCCAGCTTATGCTATGGATATATAGGAGTTTAATCTCAGGTCGGGAAGAGTGCTCCTAGACAACCATCCTCCATCTCCACCTGTAGAGGTTGAGGAGGAAAAGGAATAAGGTAACACTCAGATCCAAAAACCTCCTTTTCCTGAGCACTTGATCCACCCTAGTCAGCACACCCCAGAGGACACTGAAATCCTAGGAGAATTGGAAAATTTATGTGTAAAGATACCACTTCTCCAGGACATTAAGGATGTCCATATCTACAATAGGTTTATCAAAGAAAAGTGCTTCAAGAAACCTGGGAAAAGGAAGAGAGATACCCCAACCATCAATGTGGTAGGACAACTGTCTGACCTAGTGCTAGGGAACACTAGTAAAAAATGATGAAATTAATGACTAGCTGACTAAAAATATTGGTCACCGCAATTATTTCAAGTGAAATACTACTAAATTTGAGAAATTTTAAGTGATCAAACTAAAAATGACTAACTTAAATGACTAATTTAGTCTAGGAATAAAATATACGACTAGATAATAAGTGACTAAATTAAAAATGACTAACTTAAATGACTAATTTAGTCTAGGAATAAAATATACGACTAGATAATAAGTGACTAAACTAAAAACGACTAACTTAAATGACTAATTTATTCTAGGATTAAAATATATGACTAGATAATAAATAACAAAATTAATAATAATTAATGTAAATGACTATTATAGTCCAAGAAGAAAAATATGACCAAATAACAAGTACAGCAAGTATATGAATTAGCCATTTATGTTAGTAATTTTTAATTGTGGACACACTATTTGTTATGGGTTTTTTGTGGCATTGTTACATACTGTGGTTGATTATTGCACTAGATTCATAGAGAATGATTTCATTAATTTGAATTCAAATTATGTTGATTTAAACATGGTCAATGGATATAAATATTGACTCCAAATTGGTGTATGAGACCCCTTGTTTGTGGAACAAGGGACCCACCTTTGGGCAGCGATTTGACTACTAAGTCTATGAAGATATACATACTTTACCCCCTCCGATTTTAAACACATGAAATTTTGAAAAGAAACACACACTCTTAACCATTAAACCACCTCAAACTATATGATAATTTATAAAATATAATAATTTTATACTAATCCTTCTTCTCATACCACTGTACCATTGATTTATTACACTATATATAATAATTTATATTATATAATTAGTTTATAATATATAATAGTTTCATGCATTGGAAATGTAAATATTTGGATATATGGCATTCGTGCGCATTTTCACCAACTTCAGAATTTTAGTTTGGCCATACGCGGGAATATCCGATTTGGTGTGTTTTGAGTGTTACTATCACAACTGGCAAATAATCAAGGCGGACAATTGTG
This sequence comes from Pinus albicaulis, assembly GCA_034641835.2. Taxonomy (NCBI): domain Eukaryota; kingdom Viridiplantae; phylum Streptophyta; class Pinopsida; order Pinales; family Pinaceae; genus Pinus; species Pinus albicaulis. Next base: position 4,320,325 of record MU968403.1, on the reverse strand, counting down.
GGAGCACTGGTGTTTTGATCTTTGGTTGTTTGGTAGGAGATTTGGGAAGGCCATTGCTTTCTATTAATTGGAAATTATCAATTACTTAGTTGGAGGAGCCTTGTGGGTTGGAGTAGTTATTATTTAGTATGTAGTATTTTAAATACATCTCTTAGAAAGGGAGGGAAGTTTGTTGTTGGCTAATGTAAGCGAGTAGTTCTGATCTTCTATTCCATATTGATTCGAAAAAGAGTATTCTTAAAGAGTTGCTTCATCCCTTCCAGTTACAGATCAATTTATTTACCTTATTTACCTTTAATATGTTTACTCATAACCAACCTGGTTTCCCGAGAAAAAGCTACAATTTTAGCCATTTAACCAGTTGAACCAGAAACTCGTTCAGCACTGATCATCAATATTTTTAATCTACGTAAAGAAAAATCAAGAATCAAGGAGATATCTGTTCTTAGTCGGAGAAGGGAGAGCAACGCAAGTAGGAGAGCCCAAGCAGCAGAGCCGCCGGATGAGAGCTTCTACATCTGGTGCTTTGAGAGCTGGTACGCCTGGTGCTTAATGTTACAGGTATGTATCTGTTTGGATGCTAACTTAGTTCTTTAGGCACTGGTGCTGAAGGATCTGCTCTCACAGGGATTGATGATTCAACTTAAAATATTTCCGAAAAAAAACTATTACAAAGAAAGTATACAATGTTAAGGATATAACTTATTAAAGTGAAAGTAAATCCCATTGTGTGGTTCTTTAGAATATCACCATCAGGACCAACAAGTAGAAATGCCTCCTATTAATAATGGATTGACAATAATGGGAATACAGAGCACGGATACTGGATTGGAAATACCATCAATACAGATCAGGGCTGGTGCTGATTGGCATTGTGGTTTTCATATGGGTTACCTCTGTCGAAGTTACTCAAGTATGTACTACTCGAACCTGGACGACCAAAGAAGGATTTTGTGTGTAATTTTCTTCAGATCTGATAGGTTGTATAAAGATTGATGAATTTTATATGAATAATCAATCAAATTAAAGGGTAGATTATCTACCTTCCCTGCCCTGAATGTGCATCATATGACGGGGACTCGCCCCACAACCATTAGATGTGCACTCTGTTTTGCGCTCATTTGTTTTTATTCCTTAAAAAGCCCCAGCAAAAAAATCATAGAACGACCTATTATCACTCATATTTTCCTTGAAGTTGTTGGAAAAGGAAAGGGGTCCGAGGTAACCACAAACCAACTTTTAGGTACAAAATCTAGCCAATCTGTACCCAGAGAGGGCTCTCTCTGTAAGATTTAGCTTTGTTTTGAAAAGTATTATGCTAATTATGAAAGTTCAGGGATTTTGATTGAAATTGGGTGATGGAATTCAATAATAGAGGGTAAGACTGATTAATTTAGGCCATTGGGCTAATGGAGTCAAAGAAAGATGGCTTAACTCGATTAAGTTTCTTAACAAGAGATGGTTTCACAGGGCAAGGTAATTAAATAAGGAACAATCATAAATCTAAATAGAATGAAATGGACTCAAAATGGGTGAAGGGAAACTAAGAATCCTTCAACATATTCGAAAGAGGGAACATGAATGATTATTAATAAAGAGCAATTAAGTATTCTTTACCAAAAGGTTGAGTTTTACCTCTGCAATATTTTTCTTTTCCTTTTCTTCTGCTTTCAACTTTTCCTGTCTAATTTGCATATTAACTTCTACATCAACTGCAATGTTATGCATCTGTACAAGTGTTTTTTGATCTCTTTCTCTTAACCAAAATTCTATTTCTAGATCAAGGCACTTGGATAATGCAAGAGAGATAAATCATGAGGAGGTCTAATATTTTCTGGCATTGAAAAATAAACTTGATTAAATCTATCAGAAAATTGTTGCATTGTTTCATTTGGATGTCTTTTTAACTGATTATATTCTTCCATGATCACAAAAGGATTAAATTTTATTATCCATATATCAAGGAAAATTTTGATAAACTGTTGGAAATTTGAGATGCTAGCATTAGGCAGATTTTTGAACAAACTCTTTATTCTATTTTGCAAAGAAAGAGCAAAAAGTCTGATTTTAACATCATCTTCATCAATCTCAAATAAATCCAAATAATTCTCAAAACCTTGAATATGTTTTTGGGCGGTGATACCATTCTCTCCATCAAATCTAGGAAGATACTTGTAGTATTTTTTAGGAAAATCATGGAGTATAGGAGGTAAAATAAGGGGCTTATATCTATCTGGAACTTTATATGGCACGGGGATATGTACAGGGATTGTAAGATCAGTCTTGATTATTTGAGGCTTCTTAATTGGAAAATGATCATCATTAGATTCATAAGAAAGTTGCTCAAAGAGATTAGGAGAATTATTACTTACAATCTTCAAAGGAAAATAATTAAAAACTAATCTAAGATCTTCTATAAAATACAATATACATTGAAAAACTTTCTTAATGAGAAAGAACATAATGTCTTGGATTAAGATCCAAGTTGAAAGCCTGATCTTTCCATATTGTTCTTTGAGGTTCATTCCTCTAGTGGAGTCTTGATTGTGAAATTGATTTGGAGTCACCAGGTGGATGATGTTAACCTTTGTGTGTATGATCACTGTCCACCATCATAGATCAGATCTGAACCTGTAAAGTATTTCTGAAGAAAAAGGCTAGTCTTCCCCAGTGGAGTCACCACTATGTTATCACTCAGTTTTTCTCCAGGTTCAATAGAAATAGTTTGAGGTAACCACAAACAAACTTTTAGGTACAGAATCTAGCCAATCTGTACCCAGAGAGGGCTCTCTCTTTAAGTTTTAGCTTTGTTTTTGAAAGATATTAGGCTAGTTATGAAAGTTTAGGGATTTTAATTGTGTTTGGGTGATGGAATTCAATAGCAGAGGGGTAGGACTGAATAGTTTAGGCCATTGGGCTAATGGAGTCAAAGAAATATGGCTTAACTGGATTTAGTTTCTTAACAAGAGATGGTTTCACAGGGCGAGGTAATCAAATAAGGAACAATTATAGACCTAAAATGAATGGAATAGACTCAAAATGGGTGAAGGGAAAATAAGAATCCTTCAACATATTTGAAAGAGGGAACTTGACTGATTGTTGACAAAGAGAAATTAAGAAGTCTTTATCAAATAATCAAAATGAATAAACTAGAAAACAGGAGCAATTAAGAATTCACTGTTTAAACTAGTTTAGAAGAAAACATTAAGAACAACAATGATTGAAAACAGATTGCACTTAAGCACTTTCTAAATTATTCCTTTTCATTTATCATTTAGATATGAAACATACATGGTATAATAAACAAGTATAAAAATCTAAAACATAAGAGATAGATGACTTATTGATCCATTGCCTGACTCAAGAATCCCGTGAAAAGTCTTTTGCATCAATTCCTTATCCAGCTGGCCATACGAAATTTGTCCAGCAACACTTTATTCCAAATTAATCAATGTTACAGAAAATTCTAAGAATCCACCCCCCAAATACTTCCAAGAGTGAAGTATTTATACCAATTCTAAACTAAAATATCTTGAAAAAATATCAAGATTAGTTCACAAATCTCTCCAACTGTTTTACATCAATAGAACTTAAGTAAAGGACACTCAAACTAATGCATCTATTTGGCACTATTTTTTATGGATAGGTGATGAAAAAGAGGAGAATTCGAATTTGATCCAACTCTTAGTTGATGATGAGGCATCCAAGTCACCAACTTCTTCCTTTCTTTGTGCATTCTGCGCCAACAATTCTGCAAACTTGGGGTCCAATGATACCTTTGTATTTCTCAATCCGTAATAGAGATGTAAAAAATGAAAGAGGTTATTGTGGATTAATATGTTGGTGAGATAAAAATCTTTCAGTTTCCTAAAATTTATCTCCAGCTGTGCACAATAGGCTCTGTACAATTATGTGTAAAACAGAGTTTTACACAGTTTGAAAAATAGCCCGTAAAGATGTGCATGTATCTCTGATTCCGAAATCACTATGCAAAAAGTGAGATATATTTTTGTATATGGGTCTCTTAGGAAAAAAAATATTCTTTAGTTTTGTATGATGTATTTTTTATTGGCCACAATCCTCTCTGAAAAATGATGACTTAACTGGAATTTTCTGCAAAAAGTGCTTTCCAACATTGTTTAATATTTCCAAAACCATAATATCTGTTAGAAAAGTGAGAGAGGTTTTTGTAGATGGTACTATTAAGAACATAAACCACCTTCATTTTTGCAAAATTCATCTTGGATTGATCACAATAGTTTCTACAAAACAATGACTAAAACATGCAATTTCTGCAAAAATGTTCCTTCTTGTTGTGTTTTTCATCTTTTCACTTTTTTGTTCTTTTAACTGTTTTACTTTCACTTTAAACAAGATTCAATGTTGGTGAAAGTATTTTCATTTCTTTCTACCCTTTTACTGCCTCTGTATTTACTTTTACTGTTTACCTTTGACTGCTCTGTAACTTTATTTTGACCTTTTACTCTGACTTTTACCTGATACACTTTAACCACTGATACTCGTTAATTTTTATGCTCTCTGTTTATTTTCTGTTTATCCTTTTTACCATTAATTACTGTATTAAATAACCAAATTTCATCCAAGGATATTTTTTACAAAATGTCCAACAATCTTCCCACCATTGTGCTTCTGGTATTCTAGTTCTTTGAAGCTTTCTTAGGGTCTCATCAGTTTCTGTGTATCTGAAAAATGTAGGTTGAATTGGAAATAAGTTTTTTACTTCATATTCAAGATAAAACAAATTTTCCAGACTGTCATAAATAATTTTGCCTGTAGGCAATGCTTTTGCTGCGGATGAACTTGTCGATGGACTGGCCTGGTTGTCTACATAAAATGATGAAAATATGTGCATTTGTTTGTTTTATTCACAAAGTCAAGGTTGGCGGGGTTTTTCTATTTCAGACAGATGACGCACGCGGGAAAGGGTCTTTTGTCGTACGCAGAGGGCGGTAAGCAGTATGTATCGCACCGCTTTTGGGGATAGGTGGTTTTCTGCCAAGAGCCAGCGATTCCATACATCTTGTGACGTGTGGCGAGGCACTGTTTGCAAAACCACTCCACGATTGCGCGTTAACATTCAGTCG